>CACRXK020000111.1:99350-118071 GCA_902702795.2 Paramuricea clavata
CCCCCCCCCCCCAGTTCGGTCAGAAATATTCATTAGTCGGGCAATTTGTGACTTAAGAGTCGGGCAATCTTCCTGTGTACTGACTAATCAATTTGGTCTTTCCAACAAAGAAATGTTATTAATAGTAAAAATGCGAAATATTTAAAAATATTCAAACTATAGAATATATGCTTGCATAAAGGTGACAAAAATAATTAAAATAAACATGCTTTTCCATTCGCATCACTGGTTATGTTCCATAATATAACTGATTGGCGCGAGCGCTAATTAGCGCTAAACAGACATTACTCCCAACGAATCGTGAAGAGACTTTTTCATTTTAAAGAAAATATGAAAAATATCACTCATACGCTGGTATACGCTGACATACGTTTCAAGCACGGTCGCATACGCTGGTATACGCTGGCATACGACGAGGCCCGACGAGACAGAAAAACTTTTTAAACATGCTTAAAAATTTTGTGCGTATTCGGGCGTATAGTTTATACGATAAGCTTGCTCCAGGCGCACGATGAATACGCTAGATCGAGGTACACCAGATGCACGGTACTCATACACTGGCATTTCAATGGATGAACTCCAGTCTTCTTTAAAGCAAATTCCATCTTGGCAACGATTCCAACTTCGTCATTGATGTTCTGCAGAAAGATCTTTTAGTGGGTATTTAACGAAGCTAGGGTTGAGGACGTATCTTCGTTCCACAATGGGTCAGGAATTTCTCTTCTCTGTATGGAACTAGCATATACTAATAGAACACGGCTTGAGAATGATATGGACAGAATCATTGATGTTTTTGGCCAACGAAGTTACCGTTCCTCACATTTCTTTTGACAGTACAGTTTTCATAATATATTCACGGGATAAACTTGTAGGGGAGATTAGGTTAGGTTTCAGTAGGTAAAAGTTACATTTATGATATTAAAACAGCCATTAGACATGGTTTTGTTTCATTAATTTTCTCTTCGTTCCTCGCTCGCTCCGGGCACATACTATTTCACCCCAAAACGCAGGAAATGGCATTTTCAAAATTTCAAAATTTCCCGGGAGCGCATGCCCCCGGACCCCCCTAGCAGTTCTCGCGCCTTCGCCGCTAGTCGGGCAGATTGACATCCGCCCCCCTTAAATTTCTAAGCCCGTACGCCTATGTGCTACATATACCTTGTATCGCTATGCCGTTTGACCGCGTCTGGGCTTGTTTTACTAACCGGGCTTGTTTTACTGACCGCTTGGCGGCTGCAGCCTCAATAATTTATTAATAATCATTCTTTTTTCAAAATCTTTTCATGATCATGCAGACCTTTATCATTTAAATAATGTAGCTTTAAAATACTGACAATTGATTAATTTTAAGCGGCTACATTATCCATGACAAACTGCAAAGAATGAAGATATTATACCCATACTTTCCTGCAACTTATGCGGGATATATTGATACGCCTTCGTCCACTTTTAGTACTACTAAATTGTAAACAAATTGTAAATTTCGACATACTAAAACGCTGTTTTCTGACCATCAGAATTCTGTCAAATCTTCCCCAAAGTCCAGGATCGGAAATGGAATTTCAGAGACTCTAAATTTAATAATCCCCCCCCCCCCAATCAAAAATAGCTTCCTACGGCCGCACTGATATTAAATATAATACAATAGTAACTTGGTAAACTTTTGAATAAAAACTTTTCAATGTTTACAGTTTTCGGAATTACTATATATATTCATTGTTTCACCACATTGAACTCTCACTCTCCCCCTCGACATCTAGCTTTACCACGTCCTCTCTCCTTTCGAGTGTTTTGCAACTCCTCTTTCTCACTTTCTTGTATAGAGAAATCGGAATCCTGAACAGTAAATTGAGAAAGTGAATTTAGTTATTCTTTATAATACTGAAAATACGATAAATTATTATTTTATTTTACTGCCAATATGAGGGTGATATCAATGAATTCATACTTCCAGTTCATAATTTCAAAACATACATTTTTATAACACAAAAAGTTTAATATGATATCTTACCGTCTCGTCTCGTCTCTGTCAATATCTCTTGAACTCTTCTGTAGTATTTGATGTTGCCATATAACATCAAATCATCTCCATGCAGGCGCCCACGAACTCATACAAAAATTGTTTATCCAATTCGGCACGGTCAAAAATTTCCAGCATGAGCTCCACCTTTGAATTTACTATATGAGTAAATTCTTAAACACGTCCGAATTTATCATTATGATAAATTCGCGGCACATTTTGAATTTATCATAATAATAAATTCGCGGCACCTAACACTAACCCTAACCCCAACCCCAACCTTAACCACTAACCCCTAACACCTAACCCTAATGTTGAAAATTTCGCCCTTTCACGAAGACAGATCGAATACAGCTAATTGGAATTCGCAATCACACTTGTTTCGATTCCTTCGTTTCGAATTCCCCAAGTGCTTCTGTCATAATGGGCCATTCCATTTAATATAGGCACCCCCCTCCCCTCTATTGAGAGGTCTGGATATCCTGTGGGGGTGGGGAGGGGGTTTTTACCTTAAATTTTCCTGGAGGGTAGCTTAAGAAATTTTCAAAAAAATAGCAAAAATTAGGTGTTTTAGTGATATCCAAGGGGGTAAAAACGATATCCTAAAGGGGGTATAAAGATATCCATGGGGTAACTTCCAAAAATCGCATCCAAGGGGGTTATAAATTTTTTATATCCTAAGCGGATTATGAAGGGACCCCTCAATAGGGGGGGGGGGGTGCCTATATTAAATGGAATGGCCCAATGTAATGGCAACAACATGCAACTCTGGCAACATGTTTCGAGGGAGTGATACCGCACGAAATATTCACATTTCGGTTCGCCGCTGCAACTGTTGATCTATAAAGTCACACAAGGTTCAAATTAAGCGGTCTAATTTTTATTCACGATTTTTAATTAAATTAAAGCCTGGTGACACTAGTCGTAATTCATCGGCGATCTATTGTATTCTTTTCCGACAGACAAAGCATTTTACACATCAATGACCAACCTCCGTCGCAGGGACTTTAATTCCACCTGGACCTGACCCTGGTACGAGGATGACCAATAAAGACTCTGGGTACGAGGATGACCAATGACACAGACAAAGGAAATCCCCGATTCTTACGACCAGTGTGAACCAGGCTTAAAAGTTATAAGATTGTGTGCAAGAAATTTCAGTGCACAAATGTACAAGAAATGCAGGGAAGACTGTATTGTAACTGTATTGTGAAACATTGCACTCCTCTGTCACAAATTAATCAAATTATACTTCATCTTAGTAATTAATTACAAAGCCCGCGCAAGCGCAGAAAGGACTGTAACCTACCGTAAAATAATATATAAAACCTTGATATAATAAAAGTCACCAGTAACGAGATAATAAGCTCTTTATTAAGCCGATATTTGAATCATGAAAACGAGGCCTGATTAAAATGGCAGATGATCGAAGGTCATTCTCATATTAGTCTTACATGAAGTAGCAAGCTGTGTTATTGGAAAATTGCCTCGATTTACAAGTGTTACTATTGGTGTATGCCGACTTTTATTCAGCCAATGAACGAGTCTGTTTCAATGATAAATCGACCTTCCATTTCGACAAGGCAGCGTGCTCCCCTCAACATCTGACACACAACATCTGACAAGATAGCCATAATTGGGGGATTTCGCTCGAGATTTCTTCATTTATTTTTGTTTTATTTTGCTTTTCTGTTTTCTTATTTTACCGCGAGATGGACTCGTATACCGAAGAGGACGACTCACAGAACAACAACCTGATTGTAAACTACCTACCGCCCAGTATGACCGAAGACGAGATCTCGAAACTGTTCAGTTCTGTTGGCGAAGTTTGTGAGTGCAAGTTGATTCGAGATAAATTAAGCAAGCACAGTATGGGCTACGCATTCGTGAATTTCAAGTCTCCTGATGATGCCAAGAAAGCAATTGGAACACTAGACAAGTTGAGACTACAAGATAAAACCATTAAAGTGAGCTACGCGAGACCCTCGTCTTCTGATATCAAGAATGCCAACTTGTATGTGAGTGGCTTGCCCGAAACGATGTCTATAGACGAACTCGAAGCGATGTTTAGCAGTTTTGGTGTGATTATAACATCAAAAATCCTCACTCATCCGGACGGTAAAAGTCGTGGGGCGGGTTTTATTCGTTTTGATAAGCATACTCAAGCTGAAATTGCCATAAGAAATCTAAACGGTACGATTCCTGAAGGCGCTCTAAAGCAAATCACGGTTAAATTTGCTAACCCGCCACATTTCAACAAACAAAAGCGAATGCCTGAAAGTCAGTTGACGAGTCCCAATGGTGATAATGCTATGGTCAATGGTCGAGGTCGAGGCTATGGTAATAGTAATGTTGGTCCAGTGTTTCCACAAGGAACTAGCTATAGATATTCCCCTATGAATCCTGTTCCCAGCGCACCCATGTCTATGAGTATGGCATCAACCAATCACAGTACCTCGTTCAATGGTACAACATGGTGCATTTTTGTGTATAACTTACCCCCGGACTCGGATGAGAAAATTCTGTACGAGCTGTTTGCACCTTATGGTGCGATCCTTAATACCAAGGTTGTCCGAGATCCAGAGGGAAAACCGAAAGGGTTTGGGTTTGTAAACATGCCTGATTATCAAGCAGCTTTCACAGCCATTTGTGGTTTGAATGGCAAGCCAATGCCGCATGGAAAAACACTCCAAGTTTCCTTTAAAGCACCAAGGAATAAGTAAGTGTTTAACAGTGTGCTGCTTTCTGATGCAGTTTATACAAACAGTGTGATATTTTATTTAGAGAGATACATATATCAGCATGCAAGTATATATTATTAGATATTAGTTCATGGCCATGTGGAGGAGGCTGGGTTGTATGGAATTAGCAGTGTGCTCTCTCTATATATATATCTGGAGTAAGAACTTCAGTGATTTGGCTTGTCAATTCCAGCTTTTAGTTATGCATGCAGGGTAAGGTATCATATTGCTGATTATGCTGAAAAATAAGAATGGTGGCCGTGTGAACACAGAGTGATAGTTGTAAATATTGAAATATTTTGGTTGTTTCTGCAGTTTTTATTGAAATGTTTCAGCATAATCAGCAATATGATACCTTACTTCCCATCACCCCTTGCATGCATAAATTAAAAGCTGGTATTGCAATTGATGTCCAATGCATAGGAATATGGTAAACAGTTTGCATACCATTTACCAATTCTGACAGATCGTTTTGCTGATCAAGTTATTGTGTTAATGCAGACAAAAACAATAGAAAGTGCAATAGATATCAATTTCCGCGATCTTTGGCTTCTCATTTTGGATGTGAGTACTTACTCCAGATATATATGGAGCTCACTGGGAATTAATCCTTTTTTCTTTGCCAGATATGCAACATATATAAATGAATGGGTCATTCTAGAAAACATCTACACTGACCCCCTTGCCCTTCAGACATCCTAATACACATTACACTTACTATTATCAGAAACAAGTTTTTCTTCCTCCCTCCTCGGACGGCAGAAATTTCCTCAGTGGGGGGAGTGTGGATCCTTTCTGGAACAATCCAATTCTTTAGATTTCATATTTCAGATCATTATAGGATTAGGATTTATTTGCAATATTGAAAAATGCTTATTATGGTACAAAGATAAGTGTTACAAAGTGAAGTCACACAGGAAACTATTATGTGACATCAAGTTCACCACACAAGTACTAAATGCAAGACAGTCCTTGTTTTTACTACCATCTTTCAATGTCTTATCTTCATGCCATTTGGCAAGATAACTTTGCCCAGAAGTTGCATTGAAAATGTAAGTAATGACGATTCTTCATGATTAGAAAAAGCATTTTTGAGGTCTCCTCCAAATGGAAATGGATACTATGAAAATATTGAGCAAAACAAAAGTGTCATATAAAAGTGTAGACATGAGCTCTATTGATGAAGTATTGAATACTTCAAACAAACATAATTATGGCATTAATGCTTTTACAAGAATAATCTTAATTGAAACTAGAAAATATATGTAAACATTGATAGTTGCACTATAACAGTTCTTTATGGCCATATTTGGTCTGATAGGTTAGGTCTCGGAATCATCTGGTTGTTCTTCACATTTTTAATTAGAATGTAGTGTGGCAGAATATTTTTACATAGGAGAACAACATATAAGCACATGAATTTTTAACAAACTGTACTAATTGTGCTTGGTAGGGAATATTTTTGTTTCATTAAGCTGCACTATCCCTTCACCATGCATCATTAAATGTGTGAGTGCCAAGGTATGCATCATTGATGCATACATGTGGTGTAAGCACAATTTAACACATGGATTGTGAGCAAAATATATGAAGATTTTCTGTGCTTGTGTATTCAACAGCTTAATGCTTTTTTCTGTTGATTCATTGTTTGGTGGTGGTAAATATTAAAATGCATGAGAGCTATTGTAGTTTTTGAAATGTTTTTGACTAAATGTAAATAAGCCCAAAAAAAAACCAACAAAAAACAAAAAACCAGTATATTGACTACTTATAACTGAACCAATATGAGACGTAAAAGGTTGAGAAAATCTTCATTTATTTGGGCTTTTCATGTGCATTGAGTAAACACTACAGATGTCATTATGACGTAGGGATGTTCCTATACAGGAGTAGTAGTGCTATTCAGACTTTTGTTTATGTTAACTTTTTGGGTTAATCTTTACTTTTGTTTATGTTGACTTTTTATTGTTTCATTTGTTTATGCTAGCATAAATTTATGATTTGTTATTGTCTATATAGACATATTTATCCTGTTGTTTTGTTTTGTTTCTTTTGAGTTTTGTTCATTTATTAAATTTACTTAAAATGGGTTTTGCCTTTTGTTTTTTTTTGTTATTTTATTTAATTTTAATATTTACAACATTTTCTTTCTAGCAATGGTTAATATTTTCTTTTCTCTTATTTTCATCTTTATTTTCTTTTCGTTATTGCAAAAATAGAGTAAAACAAAGTAAAGAGTACTGCTAGTTAGAATGCAACCAGTCTGATAAATATTTATGAAAAGTTGTTTAAGAAAGACGTTAAACGTTGAACTTTATAAGTTTTTTGCCAATGAACGAGATTATATGGCAGCCGTATGTTTTGATGGATACCATGTATCGTAAATATTTATCGTAAATATAGAAAATATATTTATTTTTATGGCAACGCATGTGTATTTCTGTGGAAAGTGTCGTGTCTTGTATGTAGTTGTGGAGTTAGACTCTGTGTGATCGGTAAACCTCCAAGGCTTAATTTCCGGGAAGTCAACCATTTCTATAAAACATTTGAAAAGTGGTTGAGAGTAACAGTTAAAATGTATAGTGCTTTCTGTTTTCGCAGTGCTAGTAAATATTCGAGGATGTTTCATGCAATACTGAATAAAAATGATAGTTCCGGGATACAGCAATTACCTTGACGTACAAATGAAACGTCACAAATATGGTGTCTATTTTTATTCCATTTCCGCCTTCATTAGTTTGTCTTCCCAGACTTCAGATGCTTACCATTTAAAATGGAAATCCTATGGGTACGTTTGGAAAATCACATTTGGAATATTCTCCTTTCCATTTACTGAAAACCGTGTTGCGTAGGCGGCGTTACCCAGCGTCCTAGACGGTTTACGGCGTCGGATTGATTTTCCAAATTTTGATTTTCCAAATTCTTCGTAACTAATAGTAATATTCAAAATCGTTAGTGCAAGCAGGCGGTTCTGGTATCGGCAAGCTAGTGCCAAGCCTCGTCATCGTCTTGGTATCTCTCGGTGACATAGTGTACCTGGAATTTTATGTCAATTGCTGTCTGTACGTAATGTGTAGTCGCCCACTTTCCGAGCAAAACGTCTATATGGCCGTCTACTAATTGCTCTCACGGACATTATGGCCGATCATTTTGCCACATTAATTTGAATAATTCACCCTCATTCTTCCAAAACCAAAACACGATTTCTTACTAATTTGTTACATATGCAAAGAAAGTCATTACTTAGTGAGAATATCTAAACTAAGGTGTGTCTTTTCGAACCCTAACCCTATAGAGATTGTACCGCGAGGAGGCTGGTGTCCGGCCAAAACGTGAGTTGGTTTGACATTGTCAGACCATGTTTTCAGAATTATATTGAACTCTGTGGTTTGCCATAGTATTTTCAAATCATGTATAATTAATGTCAGCTTTGCATCGAATTTGCTCTTGAAGATTAGGTCACTTGTATGTATATCCTTGTAAACCTCCACAAAACGCACTCGTGGTTGTAAAATGTAAATATTTTGTAACAACCACGCCCGTCCACGGGAGTGTTTGCAAGAGCCTTGGATAGGAATAGGTTCAAGTTGCCTCCAATATGATTTGCCTTCGGGCTCGTGTTGTATATCCAACACCACGCAGGCGTTTATAACTGATTTCAAAGGCCAGTATTTAGGGCACTTTTACTAGCTCGCCCTGCCAACAATCATGATCAGCGTCCGATGTCGAGATCCACGGCACGGTGGTCTGCAAATAAATAAGTCTTGGTGCACGCTGATATACCAGATAATTTCATATTTTCAGACTTTTTTGTCATTTTTACGTGTCGAATTAATGTTCGAACCTCTGCTTCCTGAGGCCTAATTTCTCCTCGTGACGAGCTCTAGCCCGCGTGCAGGTCCACCGAGGCCACTATCCTTCCTTCGGTGGGCCTGCACGCGGGCTAGATGAGCTCGCTAGCCGCCACACAGGGCTAATTAACCTCAAATTATTTTTGGTTGGATTGATTCAAACTTTTATCCAACCAATATTAAAAATTTCATTTGTTCTTTATAGACTGCTGCTTCAGTGCCTCTAAACTACTAAAACAGTAGAAGGCTTCTTTGAATACCATTTCACATTAAGTTAGACGTACACCAAAAGCAACTGGGACTATATTTACAAAGAAAACTTCACACATATTTATATAAAGTAACTAAAGGAGCAAAGCTAGTGTTTCACTCAAGAAAATTCTTGTTAGCCCAATGTTGATGTGATCATGTAAAACTAAAAGCAACTAGCGTTCTATAGAACCAAAAAGCAGTCCTTTTCAAGCAGTCACTTCCATGAGGAACAATTCGAGACAACTGTTACTAAGTACTCGCAGTGTAAACATATACGTCCATGAGAGTATATCCATGCCGTAAAGATCTTCGCCATACCAGATTCTCATCTTCTGACCTTTGTACAGGCAGCAAAATCCTGGATCGGAAAACGTGAGTTTTGGAGAGTTGTGCCCGTAGCCAGGCAGGTCGTATCATCTGGGCGCAGGTTAATCAGAGTTGAAGAGGGGTACATACGTTTGTTTTTTGAATCTAAAAAACAATCGACATTCAGTCAAATAGAAATTTCATCAACTGTATTCCATATTTACCTGTTTAAGCACCGCATATGGGAACGAAAATATTTAAAAGTGGCCCTCCCCCACCCCCTAGTATAATTTACTTAGACTCGACTGTGCAGATCTTCCACGCAGCCACGTATTCAGGGCTGCCGAGAGAATTCGCGGGGCCCGGGGCAACTCTTCCCTGGGAGCCCCATAACATCATTATTTTTAAGCTAGACCCAACTAAACCTTAGCTCGACTGCATGTGGAGGTACTGTAAGGGGCCCTCAATTTCAAAAATGCTCTGACCGATTTAAAGAACCTACTCAATTTTAGCAATTTGCCCCTGCCCCTCTCGGCGGCCCTGCCTCCAATCCTGCACTTGCCAGTTGTCTGAGAGTCCTGCCAATTTGATTACATAACCACCAAGGGGTTCCTCGTGTAACAGTGGACTAAGGGATTCTCACTAGATCTATGGGAAGGGAATTTTAGAAGGTTAAGGCTATCTAGTATATGAATACAGTAATTTCTTGTCCGTAACCTCGCCCGTAACTATGATATCTGTAGGAAAGTCATCCCAACAACCCCAATTTGTATACGCCCGCCAATACATCCAACCTGGCCTTACTTGTGCACTAATTTCATGCCAATGATGAAGTGGGGGTTTTTTCAGTGTACGCAAACTCTTGGTAATGATTGTCTCTCGCTCCCAAGCAGATGTCCCGAGCAATTATTTTCCATGATCCTAAAAACACGCAAAACATTACAGTTGGAGAAAATCAGGAAGAGCTTAGTGAAACCTACGTTAACTTATGAAGTGAAAAAATGAACAGACCATGCACTTCTAACGCTTACCTGTCTGACTGCCAGCCACCATGTGAAAGATACTGAAACACAACAGTGCTCTGAACAGCATTCTTTTCAAATGTCCGGTTTAAATTTTATACTTCCTTTGAGTCAACGTACAACTTTGATGCGTACTCTCTAAGCTGATGGGACATGTGAGAAAGAATGTTTTGGAGTATTGTTGTTCATCATGTTTTTGCGCCTTCCTTCAGCACTGTCAAGTTATCATGACATATTTCAGCCTTGCACTGTGAATTTGCAAATAAGTGTTTACATAAGAGGCAGCTGTAATAGTATTGGGACTACCTGAAATAATAGGCGTTCCCTTTAGAAGAAATTAATTTTCAGGCCACAAAATGACGCTGGAACCTGTATTAAAGTCTACCTAAATGCATGCAGTTTCATGCAGTGCCGTCTCTCGATTGGCAAAACCGTGTGTACGTAAATGAAAGGTGTCGCTAGCGAAATTTACATGGCCAGCAGCTAATGGAACAAATAGTTAAATGCAGTTCAATATAGGGGAAAGCCTTGAAACTGTTTTCAAAGTTAGGCGATTATATAGCAAGATTATTATTCATTGGTTTGATTGATCTTAAAATATGGCTACAAGTGGACAGTGGTAACAGTAGCAATTGTTGCCATGTGTAACCTACGTTGTCGATCCGAAAAGGTGGCTGGCCAGCCAGAATTGCAGAAATTGAAAAACATGCATGACGCAGTGGAGCATGTTGGTCCAGCATCTTTCTACATCGTTGGATACACATTATTGGGTCTGTTTTAACACTGACGATGCACGTTTATATAGTAATATTCTCCGATTTGGGGAGACGTTGGATCCGGTAAATCCACGTACAGTGGAAAATTTGGCACTAAAAACGGGAGATCTCCTGCGGAGGTTCATGTCAAAAATTGCTGTTGCGGCAAGCAGAAAAAGACAAGCTGCATAGTTGATGATGTATTGATCAGGTTTACCTTTATTCAAAATTTCCATCACAACATTGCAGTGTTGGCCGTAAATCTTGGGCTTGGACCAACAATAAATGTTGCCTGAACGGTGGTGGAAAGGTCTGGACGGGCCTGAACATTCCCCCGTGACTATACGCAAACTGTTTTGAAAACTAAATCAGTAACTTCAAATCAGTATTGAAATTATTCAAATGCAAAGCGCTTATATTGCTCCTTTGGGACACATAATTACTCTTTCATTATCTAAATGACTATGAAAAGCAAAACATATGCAAGTCTTGTTTTGTTGTGCTACGATATCTAAGAAGACAAAACTTTCGTGGCGAGTGTCAAGACGCTGTTTACGAAAACCTAGCGGTATTTTTCGAGTATACAGAGCTACAAATTCACAACGTAAGCAGTGATTAGAGGCGGTTTGCGATGAATTCCAAGGAAAGCAGACGTCCAAGTAACCTAAGAAGCATACGAATCAGAGAAGCAACAAACAACGGCTATCAACCTTCAACAACATTCGGGGATGCACTCAGCATGTACGCTGGCTCGGGAGGTGGATCAGAAATTGTTCAAAATAGTTACAAACTAGAACCTGATCGAAGATTTCCCGTTCAGGAAGTGCAAAAAGTCGTCGAGCAAGTGCTGAAAGAAAATCTTAAGAATCAAAAATATGAACGCGAGAAATGCTCCAAGCTGTGTCCCTCATTAAGCCGACTCATCCAGGATAAAGTGAAATCCATTGGTCTACAGAGATATAAACTGATAACCGTGGTTTTGATTGGAGAAAATAAATCGCAAAGTGCCCGCGTAGCCAGTAGATGTTTGTGGAACGAAAATTTTGATAGTTATGCATCAGCAAGTTTTTATACCGAGACATTGTTTGCACAAGCCACTGTATATGGAATATACTTAGAGTAATTACATGTTACTATGGTAACCATCTGTATCACAGTAAAGCCGATAAGTCTCTGATGATAACTTAATAACGTTCATGTATTTGAGTACTTGTGGAACACGGTGGAACTTATCAATGACAACGTCCAATGAATTAAACGCAGTTTAGTAAATGTTTACACATGCATGATAAGTTGAATAAAATAATTTGATTTGTGTCCATTTCAATTTACGGCAATACGGGAAATTTAGGATGAGTTGATCACAAGGGATGAGTATTAAATTCAAAATCATGCTATAAATGGAGAAGCTATTAACTTTAGTCACACGCAATATGCTTTACCTAGCCTCTTCTTCTTGAAAAGAATATACCAAACAATGTAGGTACAGTATTGTTGCCTTTTTTCCTGTTGGGGCTCTTAAGGATATAACCGTATTATGCGTCTCATATTTTGTCGTGGCGCATGCAACGTCTGGTTTACACTTCTGTGATCACAGTAAGAATTAGCCTCCTCCGTTTTATTGAATATTGGGTTATTCCGCGAACTGGCAGTTCGAAAAACCGATTCCCTGGGTGCCTGCGGAGGAGGTTATATGTATAGGAATTTTGCATAGGTAAATTCTAAGTTTTGAAGGATTTGTAAGAAAAAAGTGAGGAACTGACTTTAAACAATGAGTCATTCCCTCAAAAATTTCTAAAAAAATCATTCAAAACTTAGAATTTACCCATACAAATTAAATTCATACCAGCATTTAGAAAACATATAATAAAACATATCTCGAACTAAATATAAGGACATTCACTATTCAGTTGATGAAATCACAAAAGCGTGAAAGATTGTTTAATACCCTCTTTTCATACGTGGTTCTTAACGTTCTGCCATTACAGATTAGTTCTATTGAATATTTACTTAAGAAATTCCTCAAGTTTCTGGCATTTTGCTCGATTACGAATTTAGCTAGTTTCTATTGAAATGCAAATCGCCACCTGATTAAATAAAGCCTGTCATAAACGCACGACAAATACGGCGGCACTGGCAAAGAGCGACTGATTACTATAGTATGCTAGAGCCATACAATCACTACGTTCAGAGTATAACGACTGACTTGCTATCGCTGAACCCTTGTCACGTAGGGCGCCAATTAGAACAGTTGAAACAATCTTGCAATCCGGACACTTTTTCCGTACATTTGTTTCTATGATTTCGCTGAGTTTCAAACACTTCTGGTTACATTGTTTGTGGTCGTAGCGTAGGGATCCCAGTTGAGATCTAAGTAAATTTACAATTAAGTTCTTAATTTCCTCCTTGTTAACCCGAAGAGCGTCGCTTGTTCCAGATGTATGCGCAAACGTTTTGTGGATCCGTACTTCGTTGCCGCACGAAAAAGCTCTCCCAAACCTCTTCCCATCGCCATGGTCTATTTCCTCATTATACTGACTTGTACCGTTTATTAAGCCATTTTCCGATGGCTTTGACCTTCCTCCTTTGGTCAGCAATTCTGTTCCCTTTAAAAACCGGTAACTTGGAACTGTGATGATTTCGGAAACCTGCCTCTCACTTCCTTTCATAGTTTACTTGCTAGCTTACAAAGCAGCAAGACAGTGTCCATGCAAATGCGAATAAGATTAATAGCGTCGGTGTCGAGTGGCGTCCTTACATGATTGTGAATAAGTCATGAGCTAACACTACTTCAATTAAACCACTAAATGACATGAGCAAACAATGCGACCTCAGATGGGCAAACACAATTTCAAAAAGTCATAAAGTTAAACGAGAATGTGTTTTGATGGAGCTATTTATCTCAAGCACCAGTTGAATACAACTTACATTTTACGAAGCAAAGCTACCCAATCGAACAGGTAAAACATGTTTGGGATGTTTTTTATTTATTAGTTTTTGTGGAAAACACCCTGATTTAATATTACGGATTAAAACAATCAAATAAATAATTAAATCTGCAAAGCTTTCGATCCGTACACCACGAATCTTCATCAGCGCAAATAATATATTTCCCTCCAAAACAAATTACTTATAATTATATCTTATTATTGTGAAGACGTCGTGTGATCCTGCAAGGGGTTTTTATGGGTGTCGGTGATTGGTTTTATTATAAAAAGATAAATCCATCGCATTCAAGGCACAGTTATTTTGTACTTGATAAGAATCTTGACATGTTATAAGGTTGCATGGACCTCCAATAACGGTCGGGTTAGTTGATAATCCCATATACTAATGAAGATTAAAGTAATTATAAGTTATACATCATGCTCTGATACGGTACTGACCTTTGCCTTAGGAAGTTGTTTTAAAATTTGCACTTTCATAATAATCATTTTTACTATACTCCTTTCCGAGTTAAAATAACTGTTTCAACCTGTGATGAAAATTTGAAACTACAACCACCATTGTGTATGACTATGATACACTGACTAAAGGTCTAGTGTATTAAAATAATATCTCAATACTCTCAGCCAATCAAAAATTGAGAATATTTTTCATGCATATATTAGCTATTAAAATTTGAAGTGACCCTTTTTGAAATATATATTTACAAATTATTGTCCAACGGCAAACACGTTCCCATGGGTGAAAACGCTCCTTCGTTTTCAAGAACGCCATCAGGAGCACAAATCCATGGATCGTACGTGACATTTTGCCATTGATGCAGTTCCCGTCGCAAGCTCTCGAACACATCTTGAAATTCTGTCTTTCCCGCAAGATTGACCAGTTCTTTCGGATCGTTCTGTAGGTCAAAAAGCTGCCAACGTGGTCGATAGTAATAATCATGCAGGGTCATGAACCAATGTGTGTCGATGTGTTTACGTGTTCGGTTGAGAAGATCTTGAAACGTGCGCGAAATATAAAAATCCTGATCGATTGGAAACGGCATTAAAAAGTTCAAATTGTGGATAAGTTTAAATCTCTGTTTTCTTATGACCCTCATTGGGTAGTATCCTGTGATCTCATGGAGACTGTGACTTGCATATACAGTGTCCCATTCTTGTTGGACACGTGACTCACGTTCCTGCAATAATGGTAGGAGTGTATTGCCAGTCAGGTTGACTGGATTGGGACCAAAGATCTTGTATGTAGGATACGTAATGTTGAACCAGTCTAAGACGGTTGGTGTAATGTCCAGTAAGCTAACCAGAGCATCGCTTCGGGTGTTCCAGTATTCTTCGTGGAAAGGTGTTGAGACAAGCAACGGCTCACTCATTCCTGGTTCTTGCAAGTTTGTGCGACCTTTATACGAAAAATAACAATAGCCTAATTTTCGCGATGTTCAGTATATATATTACACGATGTAATGTAATGTAACGTACTGATACTGGTTGTATAAAAACGTAGTTAAAGTTAACTATAGTTAGCGTTAACTACTGTAGTTAAATCATCAAGTGTAATTAGCTAACTACATTAGCTAACATCAATTGCGTTGCATTTGCGTTGCACAAAACGTAGTTAGTTGGATTGTGTGTGCGTGAGGCGTTTAAACACAAAATTACATAAAGTAAGAAGTGATTAACGACCGCTGACAAGCATTTTTAACATGATTGTGGACTCGTATTTTGCAAATAATAATTTTCACAACAGTGAAAAATAAACAAGAAAACAAGACAAAAATCAAAGAAGAAGGCACCGTTTTCGTAAGATGTCTACATTAATCTAAAGTGTAGCTGTTTGGCAATTATACAGAATATCAGTGTTTCTTCGTGTAATAGGTCCTACTCCGTCTTCGACAAATCTTCCTGCTAAAAATATATTCTGTTTCCGCCCAAAACCCAAAGCGATATAGCGTTTGAAGAGTTTATAACTGTCAGAAAACATCACTGAAAACATTCACATGAAGGGAAGATAGTGATTGAAAATCCCAGGTAAGCGCTGCTTTTCATTATTGTCTTACTGAAAAATGTTGTTCACTCCTAAGTCTATAAGAGCACCATTTTTAACTACATTTTGAGAAGTTAACGACACCCGGGAGCGCACATTAGAGAGGGGTGTGGGGTGTATAACCCCCCCCCCCAACACTCGAAAATTCTCAAAACGTCGGTCCCAGTTTTGTTTGAGACTGTATTAAAAGTCGGTCCCGAATTTCTGCTATGAGAAATGTTTAATCCACAAGCCGCAAATGTCTGGTGTAGACAGGAGAATTTTTCATCCAAATTCTTTACTCGGTGCCGGAACGTGCAGAAAATGGCAATTCCGAGCCTCGATTTTGCAAATTTTACAGTTCAATCAGGTTTTGCGTATCGTGTTTGCACTTGGCTGAAAATCTTAACTATATGGTTCCCAACTTAGCTGGAACTGATTAGCCTTCCCAAAATAAAATCTGTTCCGCCGCCACTGGCTGTAGAATGTACGCCCCTGACGATACTCCATAGAGGATAGTTAACTACGGTATAACGACGTTTTAACTGCAGTTTTAACTACGCTAACTACATTTTTATACAACCATATTAAAGTTAACCACTAATAATTAACTAAAAAATGGATACTAGTTAAAAAGTAGTTAAGAGTTTTATAGAACCTCCCCTGTAATGTTTAAGTATATACGTAACGTACTGTGTATGTAGTGTATGTAACGCAAGTAACGTAACGCAATGCTATGTACTGCAGTGCAGTGCGTGGTTCTTATCTTCATCATAATAACCCTTACCAACTTGAAACGGTATTCCATTATCTGAACTGTACACTACTAACGTAGAATCTTCAAAGCCAGAGCTTTTTAATTCATCCAGTATTAAACCAACGCCTTGATCCAGTCTGCTGATAGTTGTATACTGTGCTGCCAGGTCCTGTCTTGCAGCGATAGTATCTTGAACAAAATATGGAACAACAACATCCGAAGGATCGTAATGGGTTGGTTTCCAGTCTTCTATTATTCCCATGCCGGGCTCACCATTGCCAAATTTCTCACAGAATTGCCCTAAAAAGTTGTAAAACAGTATTCACTGTATAAATTTAAGGTACGTTTACACGCTGCGATTTGTCGTGTACGATTCGTATTCTGGCGTATGTAATCGAATAAGCACACGTAAAGTGGTTGCATTTGAATCTGAATGAAGAGGAATTGTGGCGTCAGCAGTAAATTTCATACGCCAGTACTGGAAAACATTTTGGAAATCCATAGAATGGAAATTGTATGGACCTTTATTGGAAATAGAATGGATTTTTGATTATCCATAATAATTGTATATTTCCACACTATGGATATAGTATCGAAATAGTTGGACATACTATGGATTTAGTAATTTCAATTGCAAATCTCATAGTATGGATTTCACATTTTTTCCCCAGTGCAGAATACGAATCGTACACGACCAAAGCGTGATTGAACATAATGTTCTAATCATGTCAAAGTTGATAACTAAGACACGAGGCTTTTCTGCAAGAACAGTAATTTTCAAAATTTTGAGTTAGAGATAACATGTATTATACGCATTACCTTTACAATCTCCGTTTTCATTGGCTGCTGGCCTACAAATAATTTTTGCTATTGTGTAATTATGACATGACATTTGCAGTTAAGGTAGCTACTAACCGTATTCAGGATTTGTGTGTCCACAACGGTGAGGATCATGAAAACCAATGTACAGAAAGAACGGTCGAGTATCTTGTTGAGATTCTTTAAAAAACTCCCGAGCCAATAATTTTATATAGGTTATATTTCGACCAACTTGAAGTAAAGAATGGTGTTCTTCTGTGTACGCATATTCAAATGGATAGACCTTGAATGTTGATAAAAACAAAATTTAAAAGTTTCCGCTCGAATATACTGTATCTTGTTGCCATAGGCTGCAATATAAGAACGGCAGATGGTTCCTTGTTGAGATAACCAGACCTGTTTTCTTATAAAAGAGGTCTGGTTTTCTTATAAAAGAGGTCTGGTCTATCGGCAAATTTGGAATGGTGGGTATACCAGTGTAGGTAGCGAAGACAACAAACTGTGGACTGGTCCTTTGAGAAAATTGGCGAGATTCACCTTTCAGTTGTTTAGTCAGATATCCTTGGGAATTTGCGGGAAAGATGAGGATCCCATGGGGCTCCAAGGAGTCTTGGCCATGCACTCAAGAAAATACGAAAATAACATGACCGAAAATTGTATTTCAGCATATTTCCCCCAGTAATTTTGCAAAAGATCGTCATGTACATGTATAGCCTGATGATAGGCAGATTTCTGAAAACACAATCCACAGTATTTGAAATTGGTATAGAGATTCATGGTTATTCCGTTATACAGTAGTATAACCATGAATCCATACATGCAACATGCATGACTGAAGAAAACAACAATAACACAAATCAGTACCGGTACGTTATAACCAGCGGTATTTAAAAATTGCTCCGAAATAATAAGTCAATTAACTACACCTGCCTACTACAGCTATACTATTACTTTTCTACTTAATAGCTGTGCCTATATGCCATTGTGGAGTGACTTGTCATCATACAGCGCGCAACTACTTGTAGAAAAAGTTTGAGAACACATTCAGAATGTGGAAAGGTACAAAATTGTTTTAAGTCCCAAAAAGGGTAAAACAGAGAAACTTAGTATAAGTAAATAATTTCACCGTAACAAAACTAGAACGTTTGAGCGTATACTGATTATGCAGCTTCAACATTGTGTCCTAAAGGTAACATACTTCAATTCATATTGTGTTAAACCATGCATGCT
>CACRXK020000112.1:0-57412 GCA_902702795.2 Paramuricea clavata
AAACGAGGTAGTGGAAAGAGTAAATTCTCATAAACTGTTGGGTGTCTGGCATCAAAACAATTTGAAATGGAACTGTCATGTCAAGAACATTGTAAGGAAAGCAAATAAACGAATGTTTAGTCTGAGAGAATGCCGTAGGGCGAATCTTCCTCCTGAGGTCGGTATTACATGTTATGAATCCAAGATTAGACCTGTTTTAGAATATGCAGCTCCGATATGGGGTGGTTTACCACAATATCTCATTGATGAAATAGAGAGCATTCAAAACAGATGCATCAAAATCATTGGCACATCTCGGTGCAACTTTGAAACGCTAGAACAAAGAAGGGCACACCTAACTGTTAAGGAATACCAAAGAATTCTAAGTGATCCGACCAACCCATGTAATAAACTTATCCCCCAACCTTTTACCCATGAACACGATCTAAGAACAACAAATAATCTACCATATGTTGTATCGTATACTAAAAGACACCGGCAATCCTTTATACCTAGAGCTATATCCCTTTTAAAACAGTCTTAAATTAATTTTATAGAATATATAACTAGTATAAACATTTTTAGCAACATTGATGTAAATAATAGTAAAATTTCTTCTTATCAATTTTAACCTTAGCACTTCTTGTAAATCCATTGTACTTTTTTAACCAAAGATGGATATTAAATGTTATTATTATTATTATATTATTACGCCTTCCTTGCTTTGAAAACACTCAAATTTCAAGAAAAAACACGCGGCTAAAATTGTCAATATTTCATGCAAAAAAAGTTGTTTTGAGAAACGTTGGAAATTTTTAAGTCCTTATATATTAATAAACATGTCAACAGAAGATGACATATCCCACGCGGAAGCATTGCCAATAGCTGACTGTAAAAAATTAACTTAATTATGTGTACTATAAGAACAAAATATCGATAACTATGTGTGACGTTTCTCATGGACAATGTGAAGATATGTGAGGCTTCCCTTTGCGTGCCGGAAGTACTGAACTAGAGTAGCGAAGTACTGAGAGAGATTTTGGCTCAGTTCGTTGCTAAATTTGCTATGATCAAATCAACCTCGCAAGTCAGGCTCTCCGAAACCATATTCGTTAGAAAGACAAACCTTTGCTAAAAGATCTGATCGATTTTTTCCCGCACGACAAGTTTGAGCAAAGATATTTGACTTTGAAGGCGATGCAGTGGGGCTGCTAGTGATGAGCCTTTACCTTCTATATATATCTATATATAATGACGAGCAACACACAACATATAGGCCACAGAAAAGGTTGTATAAACCGCTCTAAATGACCTCAAAGAATGCAAAGGTATTATATTATCACGTCAACTTTAATTTTATTATTAAAGTGTAGTTATTTGACTAATTTAAGAATGTTTTCAGAATAGTTTTGCCATTAAAAACCTGAAACTCCTGATCATTCACCCTGAATAATAATATAATAATAATAAAAGTCTTCATTGAGTAATACAGTACATACATCAACAGACGTGATAGATTGGGCAGCCTGTGCTTTAGTAAGCAACTTGCAACACTCAATATTTCAAATATGTAGAAATCAAATATGTAGAAATCAAATATGTAGAAATGTAATTAATATTTCCAGTACAAACTTAGGAATCGCAATTTGAAAAGTGACCTCAACACTCTCTCCTCCGCAGAGCCTCCGTAAGTATTTACAAAAAATAACTTACATGAAGTTTCCTGAAAAAATAGTGAGCGCGCACGGTGTGATGGACCCATCACTCCTTGCACGCTCACTTTTCCTCACAAGAAACTTCATGTAAGCCTCTGCGGAGGAGAGAGACCTGAACATAAATTTTGTGGAAATGTATGCAAAAACCCATACTACTAAAAAAGTGTGTGAATGGAAACCTGAAGCAAGCTATTGATTGTGTGCATCTTTATGCCTTTCATCCATCCCTTCTTTGTTTGGTATCACTGGCATAGTCAAGGTGACCGCCCTCCCCCCATAGGTGTATGGGAACGAAAAAATTAGGGGGGTGGAAAGAAATTTGCTTGAATTTTTCCCATTGTGCCCGACTTGTCAAAAAAATTTTCCGTGCAAACTTTCCAAGATTGGGGGGGTGGGGGGTAACAAAAAAAATTTCGTAATGTATTATAATTTATTATAACTTTTATATTTTTGACAATTATATAGTATATTTCCCCCAATATTGAGAGAATTTCTCGTATTTATTTTGAAATGAGTTCATGGAAAATTTCGTACAAGCAAGATGAAAATTAAAGACGCTATAACACCCCTGGCGATTTCCGAGTGCTTTATTTATGCCCGGCAATTACTTTTGTCATCCATTGTTGTTGTCACGGCCAGGCTCATGTATGGGCCAAGGCATGGAAAAAGGCAAAGAGCTAAAGACTGCCCTTAAGTTAAAACCTTATTTTAACAATACAATTAAATCCAGATCAAATTATATGGCAACCGTACAACTACCAGTTAGACTGAGTCGCTCAGTCATCTTCTTCGAAGCCATTTTCTATAGATCTTGGACTCTGTGTTAACGGATTAAAGGCAATACAAATACTACATAAATAGCCCAATAATATGACCGATTCTGGATATACCATATATGTATATAACATGATATATAAACAGATTGTACTTACAATTACAAACTCAAAATATGATGTCTGTATTTCCTCATCAAAATTGACGTAAACTTGAAATCTGGATGCTTGCGAACTTTGTTAACAGACTAAAGATTTTCTGAGTTTAGTTTTGAGCTGTTATTATCGCAAATTTAACGCGAATCAACGAAAGTAGAAACTCAGTTCACACATGGAACGCCCGGCCATTTTGTTTTCTGCGCCTTTAAATTGCTTGATTCCTATTGGATAATTTCGACCTTTGACACTTCGTGAGTTCTCGCGAGAGGAGGTTCAATGAAACTGCAACAGAGCTCTAGGGAGTCCGGGGCATGTTGGTTAATTCCCCCGGGAAAATTTTGAAACTAATTCTGACCACCCACAACAACTGTTTTCAGCTATGATCACTCTCCCTCAGCAGAGGCTTTGTAGTTTGTTTTCTTTTCTAGTTGACTTGCGGGTAGCGTGTGATTCCCTATTATCTCCAAACAGGGCCGTGCAGTGCACAGCGGGGTGGGGGGTTTGGTGTCAAGAGGGGCAACTACCCCCCCCCCCCCCCCCCGATTTTTGAATGTCATTATTAATTATTCTTTGATATTTAGGACTTTTTCCGGCATATAGGCCTTACTGCTCCTCCCCAAGTGAAAAAATCCTGCGTACGGTCCGTCTCCAAAAGTCCACGATGCCACCTTTTAACCCCGCGCGCCCACTTTTCTACCTATCCCGCTACTGCCGGCAAGTATTATAGAAAGAAAACAAACTCATAGAGAAAGAAAACAAACTCATAGAAAGAAAACAAACTATGACTGCTGTCTGATATCAAAAACCAAGTCGTCTGCATTTATTTAAGCTGTTTTGAATTTTTAAGTTACCCGCCACGACCGATAGAGCACAAGATATCTATTCACTTGACTTTTTGAAGTATCAAGATTTATATTTAAATTCACGTTTTAAATCAGATAATTCGTTCCATATTCCCAATGTTTGCTGAATGAATGCAACAATTAGCCGACTCGTTCATGTGTATGGTACCCCTTACAGGAGGACAAGAAAATATGGAGAAATCTACGGGGTATTTTGTCAGAGTCATCCTGGTAATACTCTTAGCCTGGTTTGATTTTATAACAGTAGACATAAGAGATCTTCATTCCAGTTTTATGATTCCAGGGAAATAGATCACATTCACACACAAAATCAAAAATATTCTTATAATGTAAATGTTATACGTAATTCCAAAAATACAATGTTAATGCTATATATATTCTTTTAAATATTATCTTGCAGATTATTATGTATTATAAGTGAAAAGCAAGATTTACATCTATTTGAATGATTTGAATATCGTGCGCTACAATCATGCAATTGCATGCTATTTTATAATTACTAAATATTCTACTGCGTTAATTTTTCACGAATTTTACATCAGGACACCCACTTATTTAACTATAAATGACAATTGGTCCATTTCGATATTGTCTATTTCAGTCCAAATGGTCCACTACGGTCATTATTCATTAATAGATTACGATTTTTGTAAGAGCGCATAACTGAACGGCTTTAAGCAGTGGCGAAGCTTGTCATGGCAACTGGTCAGCCAGCATCTAAATAGGTTAAAGACAATACACTTCTAAAGGTTTGAATCATCAGGCAAATTGATTAGAAATCTACATAGCATCACCTGTTGGCTAGCTTCGCCACTGAGTTTGAAGTTGGTTAGTTTGAAAAAAATTATTTCCCTTTATTCTACTTTGCTTGGCTTAGAGAGCCTCATTTTCGTAACTGAAATCTTGTTTTACAGCATTTTAACTTATCGCTGGTGATAAAATTCTCATTTTGTGGCGAAATCTTGGGTCACAATTACGTCACCAGTAACAAAATTAAAATCTGTAAAGTCAAGTCTCAGTCATGAAAGCGAGAGTCTATATCCAAGGAAACATAATTACGAGAGAAGTATTGGCCCTTTATTCCCCCAGAAAGGTAAGTGTTCGATATTGTTAGTGCAATATCCACAGGGTGTATAAAAAAACGAGAGCTTTAGAAATCAAGCTATTGTTGTTAAGCACAAGATTTTATGCTCCTGGGAATTTAAAATAGCTCCTATTAAATATAATGCATGTCACCAATTCGAACAAAACTGACCACAGAGCAACGAGATTTTACGCGCTGCGTTAAATTAATCAGCACATAATTCGTATGTTGGAAACTTTCCTACTCACTTCTATTCTGGTTTACGCACCACCCAGTGCTATGCATTCAAATTCCAACAATAACTTGATTTCTAAAGGTCTCGTTTTTTTATACACCCAGTAGTTTCGTTCGATTTAACAAAATTCAATTTGTACCTGTTACACCTCTCAGCTGGGCTTACATTTGGGATTGAAACAAAACATATTCCATTCCTTTTAGAGGCGCCACTTTTTTACCACCAGCTTGATTCCCAGGCCCCCTTCCTTGCTGCGCAGCTTTAGCAGCGGCCAACCTTGGATCGCCTCTCCTGGGGCCCGAAAAGCTTTTCGGTAATTTCTGATTATGTGCTCGGACGACGTGCTCCGACTGTTTCATCGGTCTATCGTCGGAAATCAGTAAATCCTCGAGTGACCGAGAGCGCCAGAAGTCGCCAGTTTTGCTTCCATGTGACGTCAGACTCGGATTGGCAACGGAACTGTTCGGAACAAATACGTCATCCGAACCGACTGACGGCCGACGCTCATGGCGAAACTTTGTGGAACGCGGTTTCTCTTTAACCGGAAGTTTCTTTATCTCTACCGCACGACGGTTGTCAGATAACGTCACTTCCGCTTCTAGGCTGCCTTGAGTCTGTCTCGTGATTGGTTTAGAACTTGGGTAACCAGGCCTTTGGCGGGAATCTTCTTTGTAGTACCCAGTCCTTGGCGATGAAGGTTGCGCGCGAGCGGGTGGATCTTTGTAACGTGTGTTGTTAGATGGGTACTTAGAGGGATCTTTCCTCATAGGCCATGTATTGTCTTGCCGTGCTTCCCACTCGGGTTGGGGTTTTTGAGGCGGCGGAGCTGCCTGTTTTTGAGGCGGTGGGTGTGCTTGCGTGCGGGCTTGCATGGGTCGTGCCAGGATCACCGCATTTGGGGAATCATTGAGCTCGTCAGATATCGGGTCACGTTGATCGCTACTCCGCCGTACTCGTTGGTCCTGGACGCGAGTCACATGTACACTTGTTGCCTGACCTTCCCGGACCTTTACAGTTCTGCGTTGTGGGTCACTGGGGTAAAGACCTGGACCACCGGGGAAAGGTCCTGGGGCACTTTCTACAGGGGTTACCATGCGGGGTTTCTCTATCGGGGCTTGTCTCACCGTGCCCATCACCTTCACACGTTCTCCGGAGGATATGTTGGAATCAGGACGTCTTTGTATATCATTACCCCCATTGGTCCTACGTTGCTGGTTAAGTTCCCAAAGTTCGCGTTGCAATCTCGACGTTTCAAATCTCAGCCTCTCGTTTTCTGCAACCAGATTTTGTTCGGAGTTTCGCCTTGCCATTTCAACTTGTTGTTTTTGTTTGGATAACTCGTCGAGAGAGCGTTGGAGCTCGCTGATCTTAGTTTGAGTGCGTTCTAACCCAGTCATCTCAGCATTCCTAACTTGTCCTTCAAGGTTTGCTATAGTCCTCTGCAATCTATCCCTTTCCTTCTTAAACCCATCTTCTCTCTCGGTTGCCTGTTTCTGAACATTCTCCAGTGCCACCTTAAGTTTCTGAAGATCACGCGCAGATCTGCCTCCTTCCTCGCTTCGATCTTGTTTGACTCGTTCCAATTCTCTAACCGCGTCAGTTTTCTGTTCGGACGCGACGCGCAGTTTCCGTTCAGCGTCAGCCCAATTTGCGCGCACTTGTGAAATTTCTCTTTCCGCCATTTGCGCGTTTTCCTTCACGCCAGAGTCGGCTTTGCGTTTAACTTCAACTATTTTTGAATCCTTCTCCAACAGCTTCCTGTCCATCTCTGCTTTCAGGAGTTTAATCTTTTCTTCCAACTTTTCAGCGGCCAAACGAGCTTCGTTGCGAGCAGTCCTTTGTGCGACTTCGTGCTCGTCAGATATTCTTCGTATGTCAAGCTTCAGTTGACTTATTTCTTGTTTTAACGAATTTTTCACTTCAGTTGCAGCTTGTTCCTTTTCTTTTATTTTCTTCTCAAATTCTGCTTTCATCTTCTCCATTTCATCCTTCCACTTCGTTTCTTCAGCTTTCACAGCTTCCACTTTATTCTTTTCAATTTTCGTCAACTCATCTTTATAGTTCTTCGATTCCCGCCGTCGTGACGATTGAACGGCACTGATTCGTCCAATCAGCTCTTCGTTCTCTTTTGCTAGTTCCAAGTTCGGGTCCTTCTCGTCAGCCGAATCGGCGACGACCGTAACCGGCCGGTCATGAGCGACTGACTGTATAAATCTCTCGGTATGCATAATAGACTCTGAAAACTCTTGGTTTATTTTCTCCAGGTTTGATTCTTTCTCTTGGCTATCCAATTCTTTATCGAGTTTTGACTTCACTTTTGAGAACTCGTCGAATATTTCTTGTAGCTTTTCAAGCAACCGTGTTTTGTTCCGAGCCGTGGATAACAACAGTTCATTTAAGATTTTTTCCTTGTCTTCCGAAGAGCTTTTATTCTCAGACTTTTCTTGTTTTTTCTTGCTATCCTTGGTCCGCTCTTCCACCTGCTTCGCCCTGGCTTTGTACTCGTCGATTTCTTTTTGTAATTCGGAAACTTTCGATTCCAAGTTCTCTTTTTCAGTTATCAATGTCGTGTATTTCTTCTTAATACCTTTAATCTGGTCGATTATACTCGTCGGCCCTTCCCCTTCTTCGCCGCTCTTTTTCTCCCCGGCTTTTTTGTCATTCATCACAAGGATCAGTTTACGAAATACAGTTTGTAGTTTTTCGCATTTTTCTTTAATGTTTGCGAGCTCGCTTTCGAGTTTTGCGTTCTCCTCGCCGCTTTTGCTCAATTCTTCTTCCTTCTTCTGTAAACTAGACTCCAAGTCTTTCTTGAGTTCAGCTGTCTTCTCCAACTCGGCTTTTGTTGTGTCCAAACTAACTTTCGCTTCGTTTATACCTTTACCATCGACTTCGTCCTTTGAGTTGTGTGACGTCTTATCTTTAACAACCTTCGAAATTTCATGACAATAACCTTTCAGGTTCATTTGTCCTTTTAATAAATCGGCAACCAAGTCCTTAATGTCCGCCTCGGTCCCACTGTTTTCAACCGTGGATAACTCGCTTCTGTATTTCCGCTGTTCCACGATCATGTACTCGTCCTTCACCTCGGTGGAATCTCGGATCAGATCGGGCTTTGTCGTAGTGAGTCCGGAAATCTCCGTACGTATTTCATACTCTTCGCTAACAATATCTTTTCTCGACTTTCCGCTATTTTTCCTTTGGACTTTCTTGCCATCAACTAAATTCTTTAAACTCTCTGCAAGCCGTTTCTGTTCGTCTAAAGTATTTGCCAAACTGTTTTTCAGCAGCTTGTTTTCTAGTTCCAGCTTATCAATTTTCGTTTGAAGCGAGTTCTTTTCTTTTTCATGTTTTTCGTTGTTTTTCTTCGAGCGCGAATCTTTCCCGTCCTTGCTCAGTTTATTCATTTCAGCTGTTTTCTTTTCCAGTTCTTTGCCTAACATGTCATAACGAGTCAACAGTTCAATGTTTCTGTCCCTTGCTGCTGTGTTTTCTTTGGTAAGGGCATCCAGTTTCGTGGAAAGCTCTTGGTTTTCGGTGGTCAGAGATTTCAAATGCTTGTTAATGGCGTCCATTTCGACTTGCATCGCCTCAAACGCCTTCACCGACCTCACCTAGACGAATTAAAAGAGGGATTACATTAGAAACTTGTTTTTGAATGAGCCCCTAACGTACCCGGCCGAGTTTGTCTTGTATAATTCTCTGATGAAATATAAAATGTGCTGTTCCATAGTATTCCACAATAAGCTACCATGGTTTGTGTTTGAACTACCTGAAAGGATATATCAAACGTGGTGGTCCAGTGTAGGTAGTATTCTACAATAAGCTGTCGTGATTTGTGTCTGAACTACCTGAAAAAGATATCTCAAACGTGGTGGTCTAGTGTAGGTAGTATTCCATAATAAGCTACCATGGTTTGTGTCTGAACTACCTGAAAAAGTTATCTCAAACGTGGTGATCCAGTGTAGGTAGTATGCTACAACAAACTACCATGGTTTGTGTCTGAACTACCTGTAAAAGCTATCTCAAACGTGGTGGTCCAGTGTGGGTAGTACTTTACAATAAGCTGTCGTGGTTTGTGTCTGAACTACCTGAAAAAGTTATCTCAAACGTTGTGATCCAGTGTGGGTAGTACTTTACAATAAGCTGTCGTGGTTTTTGTCTGAACTTGCTGAAAAAGATACACAAACATGATGGTCCAGTGTAGGTAGTATTCTACATAAGCTGTTATGGATTTTGTCTGAACTGCCTCGAAAAGATATCTCAAACGTGGTGGTCCAGCGTAGGTAGTATTCTACAATAAGCTTTCGTGGGCTGTGCCTGGAAAAGAAATCTCAAACGTGATGGTCTAGTGTAGGTAGTATTCTACAATAAGCTGCCGTGGTTTGTACACTACATGAAAAAAAAAATAAAAAGACTATCGAGTGAAAGGTTTCACCAATCATTTAAATCTTTCCAGGTAGTTCAGATATATATCACGGCTGCATATAGTTTCCCACACAAAATTCGTTCTGGTTGAGTACGTTCCTATACGAGATTTGCCTGCTATTTGCATTGGCCGATAATTAAACAATTGTTTAGAAGAATGACTCGATACTGTAGTGGATATGGTAAATTCTCGCAAGGCTTTTGTCTAAAAGTACGTAAAGCAATTTCTAGTAAGAAGCGATCGAGTCAAATTATTTTGTAAAATGATTTTGTAAATGACTTTGTCAAATGATTTTGTACAATCTTCTGATTGTTGAAGGAAAAAAACGTAGACGTTTCCCGACTATCACAATGTTTGATTATTTTTTGGACGAAATATAAAAGACTTTTGTCTGTGATCTCAAAGTCCGTTGTTTCCTTGGAGAGGGGGATTTTGAAACAAAGAACGGAAAGGCGATATAAGAGAGCAAAAGATAAAGGATAACTCTATCGGTTAATACGAGGATCATGCCATATCCATGACCCAGTTAGTACAGAAGGAAAAAACGTGATGATGCGGTGTTTGATGAAGTCAAACTGGAAACACTCTGCTCAAGTTTAGCTTGCATATTCGACATCCCGAGCACTAGTCACAAAGTCAAAGATGAAAGACACAAGCACTGTTACCACGCACTGTGGCTGGAATGGTTGCTGCCAAAGATTTATGCAAATAGTTAGTGTATCAGAGCTAACTCAGTATGACGTTGGTGGAACACAAAGGTTAAGAAATACCGATCATGCCTTTGGCTTTGTGTGAACACTTTATAACCAAATTAAGTTAAAATTGCTTTTAATGAGTTGTAAAATACCTTCGAAGACGTCTATTTGCGTGTTTTGGGATCGATCAATAATACAATGTGAACAGTTGCCCACGATTTTGGCGGTATAGAAATATCTGGATTTGCTAATATAAAATGCCAGTTTAAACGCAAGATATTGAGGATTTTCTGTGACTTCGGCTGGCGGGGATTGAGTGGAGAACTCACGAAAGTACTCGAGTCAAAACAAGTATACTTTCATGAGTAAATTCGCAATAGATATTGCTTATGTAAATATTCCTTTAGAAATAGCAAATTTTGCAATGTCATTTTGTTAACAGGCCGTTACAATGATTATGAAACAAAACATAGCGGCTAATATACTGTATAAATACTGTAAGCGGGCCAATATATATGCACTTAGTTTCAAGTACATTTTATACTATATATTTTTATTATTTTAACACAAGAACATAATTAACCGGCTCTCAAATCCAGAACTGTTTGTTGACTAATCCCCTTTTTGACAACAACGCTTTTGTTATAATACCGAATACACGAGAATAGCATCGTATAACAAGGAATAATTACAGACAAAACCCCATATTTGATATAGATTCGAAATAGGCTAGCGGGAATGTAACACAAAGAACGAGTGAGTGTTACCTATTCTGAGAACAAATTTTTTGATGTTTAAATGAGCGTAAGACGTTTAAAATCTACCACAAAGAGGTGCATTCAAAAACCACTACCTACGCTGAGAAATCAGTATAGTAACTGTTTGGCATTCAGACGAGCGAAAATCTGTTAGAAAGGAGATGTATTTCAAGACTACACTCTTTACGCTGAGAACGACCACTTCAAGTTTAAACTTTTATGAGTGTGCCACACAGGACGTGTGTTTCAAAATAACCTCCTACGCGAGCGAAATTCTGCCACAAAGGACGCGCATCTTAAGGCCCTACGCTGAGAACCAACCGTTTGAAGTCTAGCCTGGCGAGAATATACCATAAAATCTGAAAAGTACGTATACTTAAATCAAACTGTCATTGATGGACTTGGTATATGTATACTGCATGTACACATACCAACACGCTACAACTTTTAAAACACAGGAAGTTATACGATTTATATCTAAGCCTCTAAAACCTTAATTGAATAATCCCTTTCTAGCAAAATTCCCAAGCGGGTGTAAACAAGAGTGACCTACCTTATCGATCTCTTGTGATTTCGAGGCCTTCTTGCCTTCCCCGCTGTGGTTATGATTCTCGGCGTCCTGTGAAAGTTGAAGAACATGTCTACGTAACTTGCTCGCTTCTCGCTCCCATTCCGATAACGAATCTCGTAGCGTATCATTCTCCTGACTCACAGCTTTCACAAACCGTTGCGAGTTTTGAATATCTTTCTTCAACCGAGTAACGTCGTTTTCAAGTTCGGCGACCCTCTGCTCTCGCTCCGATAGCGTTTTCTTAATGTCTTCCATATCAGTTCTCAACGCGTCTGCGGCTTGGGCGTCCTGTTCTAGCTTAGTAACCTTGCCTGCTGTTTCCCGAAGTGATTTTAATTCGCGTTCACTCGTTTCCAGGCTCTTTTTCACTTCGCAATCTTTTCTAGTGTAACTTGAGATTTCGGCTTGAAGCGAGACAATGGTGTCTTTCGACTTTTCAAGATCTGACTCGAGCTCAGTTTTTCGTTTGCCTTGCTCGGCCAATTCTTCCTCGAGCCCAGTCTTTTGTTTATCTTGCTCAGCGAATTCTTTCTCGAGCCCAGTCTTTTGTTTACCTTGCTCGGCCAATTCCCCCTCCAGCCGCTTTTTCGCTTTTTTGAGGTCTTCGTTTTGGGACTCAAGTTCGTCAAACCTATTGCTTAATTGTGACCATTTTTTCTCGTATTCCTTGGAGGAACCGCTTAATTTTTCGTTTGTTTCGCGTAAGTCTTGATTAATTTCGGTCAGCGAATCAATTTGAAATTTCAAGTCTTTGACTCGGCCGTTATTTTCGTCCAACATACTTTCCAAATCGAGTTTTTCGTTTTTCGCTTTCTTTGTTTCCTTTCCCGAATCTCTCAGTTTCTTTTCCAAGTCTAAAATGTCCTTTCCTGTCCTTTCCTTGTCTTTTGTCAAACTTTCGATATTTTTCTCCAAAGCGACGTTCTTTCTGGTGACGTCCTGAAACGAGGCTTTCAATTGCTCGCTTCGGGTTTTCTCGTCGTGCAGTCGGCGTAGGTTCGCGCTCAGGGCTTCATTCGTGCCCACCATCGCTTCGTGAAGACGGCGAAGTTCGGCGTTTTCGTCGGACGTCGTAGAGAAATCGGGAGCGAAGTCCACCGCGCCTTGACCACGACCGTTTTCCGATCCCTGTAGTCGTATCTGTTCGGTATGCTCCAATGATTCCTCCAAGCCTGAAGAGAATAATTGTTTAGACGTCACTAGGCGTTTTAATCCTACTTCCTGCAAAGCTAAACGTAAGGTAAACTTATTTAAACACGCTAACCCCTTCAATGTAAATTAATTTCGAAAGGGGAACAGGTAAAATTTAAAATTACAAAGTAAGCCTAAGGATATAAATTCACAACTACATAATTAAGGGTATTACAAATGAAATTATATCAGGTTAGCTGCACGTAGAAGCGAGTCGAGACTTGCTAAGCTCTCAGTGTTTCTAATTTGAACTGGTAAATTCTTCCATAAATTGGCACCTGTGAAACCAATACCCTTTTAGAGATATTTGATGGGTATTGTGGATGAAAATTGTCGAGTGGAAATTTATATACATTTAATACACCTAACCAGGGACCTCAAGTTGTATTTTTCGCTTCTGGTCCTGGTTAGGTCTAATAACCTTTATTATATACACAAGGTCTGGATATGAGGTATTCTGCAATCTGATTGGTTCTCTACTAGCAGGATATTAGCTCATATCCTGCTAGTAGAGAAAAACAAAATGGCGGCCAAACTGAATTTACGATGTTTTGCAAACGAGAAAACGGCAAGTTGTCGCTTTTTATAGCCTTTACAGGATTAAAAACACAATGAAAAAACTCCCACAAATTGTTTTTAGGTTAGCAAATAAATTTTTAAAATTTAAAATGGTTAAAAATATATATTATTGAAAAAATAATCGGCCGAAAGAGCGAAGATAAAAACATAAACAAAATAGAAAAATATTGAAAATATCCGAAAAGCAAAGTCTGTGAATTCAGACCTTGTGTATATAATAAAACAGTTATTCCACTCACTCTCGTCGAATAAGAGCGATAGCCGTCGAATAAGAGCGATAGAGCGCTACGCGCCTCATCGGCTCAGTGGCGTAACGCTCATTAGGTAGGGTTAGTTCAAAAACTAAGGGCCCCCGACAGTTAGGGGCCCCCGACAGTTAAGGGCCCCCGACAGTTAAGGGCCCCCGACAGTTAAGGGCCCCGGCAGTTAAGGGCCCCCGACAGTTAAGGGCCCCCGACAGTTAAGGGTCCCCGACAGTTAAGGGCCCCCGACAGTTAAGGGCCCCCGACAGTTAAGGGCCCCCGACAGTTAAGGGCCCCCGACAGTTAATGGCCCCATCATCCACGGCCTATCGCCCAGAAAATTAGAAAATGTAAAAAATGCAGGTTAAGAATCAATGGGAAAATACAAAATTAATAATGCTAAATAATAAAGCCTCCGTCGACGACGGTAGCTGATTTTTTTATTCCATCTCAAATAGAACACAAGTTTTCTTAAAAGTTGTTATTATATTGAAGACTGCTATTGTCATTGTTATATAGACACATAATTTTTCAGAACATCTATAAATATTCAATATAAATATAAGATCTCAGACTCAGTCAAACAATGACAGTCAACAGGGGCCCCCACACCAAACATGTCTAAGGGCCTCTCTTCTTCCGTTACGCCACTGCATCGGCTATCAGCTCATATTCGACTCGAGTTCGTAGAATAACTGTTAAATACATGGCAGCACCCTAGTATATATACATGAACTTGTGGTTGGAGCTCGACAACTGGCCTCTGTAGCTCAGTTGGTTAGAGCGCTGCATCGGAATCGCAGGGCCGCAGGTTCAATTCCTGCCAGGGACCTAAAGTTGCATTTTTCGCAGCTGTTCCTTTTATAAATATTCCGTCAATAGTCATCTCAATCTAAAACTATACCCTGTAAATATTAAAGAGATAAATCAACTCCAAAAGTGTTATTCTGTAAACCAAAAACGTTTACAGAATAACACATTTGGAGTTCATTCAATTAACTCCTCGAAATTTATAGTGTGTAGTTCTAACCAACTGAGCTACAGAGTCCAGTTGTCGAGCTCTATAACCGCAAGGTGATGCTGTTGTAAGGTACATGGGTAAATATCAGGATTACCCAAAATTATACAGTACTGATATAATAATCACAGGATGATTTTAAGAAGCGTGAAAAATTCGCTAACTGCTGTTAAATAAATTCAGAATTTTAAGCAGTTAATCCACATGGTTAACAAAAGAGTAATAAAAGTAATCTAAATTCACGAATAGTTTCAAGCCGGATATAAAATTTCAAAAGGTTAAGCCCTGGGCAAAGTAGGAAACATTGTTGCCGAAATATTAGCCTTGCCACAAGTTGCATGCCGCCTGATGCCGGGTTACAGATTGGAGAATAGAGCCCCATCAATGCAATATAATTTGCGACTACACAAGACTAGCCCAGTACTGTGGTTTATAACGGGCGGCAATCGGTCATTAGAGAGGTTAAGATACCCCGGTTCCGGTTTATGGGTACGGGTGATATACACGTACCTGTACGGCGTACCCGTAAATCGGGGTACGACTTGTTAACATAAGAAATCCAAGATATTTCGGCGTGAGAAAACCTATCAGAGAATGGTAACTTTTTCTGTTGAGGTTCGCCATAGATTGTTGAAAACTTTGACAAGCATATGTGCATTATTTATTTGGGTAAGATATTGAAAATGTTTACTATTTAAACGGCCCACAAATAGTAAACAGAAAACACTCCTACCCGTATGTCTTCTACGTGTAGATCATGGTTAATAAATGGGTAGAAATTACGGAGGAAAAAGCTGACATGACAGCAAAAATTGGTAAACAAAATGGCGATACTCGTCGGAACCGGGGTATCTTAACCTTTCTATTTGCCGAACAAAAATACTAAATGACCGATTAATTTTATTCTGTTAATTAATTTTATTTTAATTTAAATTGGGTATTGCTCAAGAAGCATGCAAGAAAACAAACACAAAACATTTTCTTGACTTCGCTGTGACGGGCAACAAAAGTTTATGGTCCCAGACATGCGGAAACTTCAAAAACAATAGAGACCAAGAAATTTTCGGTTGCCAAAAGTTAAGTATGATTTCTCATGAAAGAAAGTTAACCAATTTTATCGATTACAAACCTTGTTTTACTTCAGCGTTAGCTTCAGAGAGCGAGTTGAGTACAACTTCCATTTTCTTTTGGTCACTCAAAATTTTTGCCACCATCCCTTTCAATTTTTGATTTTCCTCTTGCAATGCTTCCATTCCTTTGCCATCCTTTTCAATTTTCCCCTTTTCCTCAAACAACTCATTTTCCCCAGCCGCGGCGTAATCCATATTCATTTCGCTAGCCACCACGAGCTTTTCCCCTACGAATTTAGTCCTCCCGGAATCATTGATTCCCACAGTGGGTAAAGCTTCGTCGGACTTACTCCTCTCGCGAATTCGCTCGACTTTCTGTCCCAGACCCAGCTTCTCTTCACCCGTACCATTCTCGCATACAATGCGATCTAGTAACTCTAGCAACTCGTCTCGGTCCTCAACCGTTCCTTCGAGATCCTCTCGGAGTTGCTCGAGTTCCGCCGTAAGCTTCTCGTTTTCACTTCGGACCGCTTTGACGTCATTCGTAGAACCGGCAAGTAACGCAGATGATTCCGTATTTTTTTTCTTCAGAAGATCGAACGCTTTCTGTAAATCGTCTCGTTTATTGGAAATATTCTTCAACTGTCGGCCCAAGTCTTCCTCGCGCCGCCGCAACTGCGCCAAAGATTTCTCGTACCCAGTTTTCGTCGCGCATACTCCCCCCAGTTCTCTTTCAAGCCTCGCATTTTCTGTCTTAAGTCGTTCAATCTTAAGCTCATGTGACTTTTGCGATTTCTTGTCCCCTTCAGCAGCCTCGACCATTTCTTGATTCTGTTTCGTTATTTTCTCGACTAGATTTTCTAATTCCGTTTTCTTGAGGTTTAGTGCTTCAAGCTCGTTCTTCGTGCGCAAACTGTCGCCTTTCGTTTTCTCGTACGCTGTCTTGAAGCTGGTCACGGTGACTTTGAGGTTTTCCACAGTCGATAAAAGAGAACTGAAATGAAACAAATCAAGTATTACTATAACATGAAATAAACTAACCTTAGTTAGCATATATTCGGGAGGCGGGATAGTGCTTTTCGTGCAATCAGATTGGTTGCTCACTAGCTCCAGACATCCTTGCTATTCTCAGCTGGGCATATGACTCGAATATTGATTGTGTTATTTTTTAGTCTAATTTGAAAGATCATTGAAAACTGTAGAGTAACTTCTTTGATAGATTTTTGTTTTCTTGCTTCGTTGTGAAGATATTACATTTTGTATGATATGCAAAGGACCAACTTCCTACGTCACATATGCCGATGATTTTGCCCTAAAAGTTGTAATCTTTAATACGACTAAACACAATCAGTAGAAAACCTACATGGGTGTTGTTGTGGACAAATCTCGTGCTCATCATTCATTTTGAGCGAATTTATTTGATAGTGAATGCGTGACGTAGAAAATTGGTCCTTTGCATATCATACAAAATGAAATATCTCCAAAACGAAGCAACAAAACAAAAATCTGTCAAAGAAGTTACAGTTTTCAATGATCTTTCAAATTAGACTAAAAAATAACATCGTCAATTTTCGAGTCATATGCCATTTAAAGATCTCTAGAAGGTGTCAATATACTCTCAGGAATTCTAATAACAAGTTGTTTATTCCTAAACCTAATACTGATTACCTAAAGTTAGAGTTACGAGTTACTGCACTCTGCAAAACGTTTTGAATAAAAAATGTCAGTGAAATATTGGATTCACAATTTCTCAAACTATCGAGTAACATTATCTAAATTTATGAGCAAACTTACTCAATTTTGAGTAAAGCAAATCTTTACTCAAAACATTCAGCAAGCAAATCTGAACCTTTACTCCAAAGATTGAGTAAATTCGGTCATAAATTTGAGTCACTGCATGTTGGTGCATTATTTTACTCAAATTCTTGAGTCAAATTACACAGGGTCTTTTTGCAATGCAGGAGAAAACCGGTGGTGTTTGGTAGACTCAAACTGCAAGCACTCTGCTAACACTCTGCAGAGGCGAGATAATAATGAGACAACTGCCTATTGGACCTCGGTCAGAGGCGAAAGACTATGCACTATATACCAGCACATGTGGTGTCGTGGTCACTTGAACACTTGCCTTTCAAGCTGAGAGACCCACGTTCAATCCTTAGTTGGATCTCTACTCAAGGTCTTAAACTAACTGAGAAGAAAGAGCTACCTTTACATTAACATCGGTAAATGTTTAGGTTTCGCGTCTTCTCGGATAAGGACGTTAAATCGTAGGTACATCGGATCCCCTGGCAGGGGCGTAGCGAAGGCTATGTGCTTGGGGGGTCCACGTCTCACTTTTTGCGGACAAAGTGGGCGTGGCCGAGGCGTGGCGTGGGCATGGTTTGGGCGTGGTAATAAATATCCTTTAATAATATTTCAATGTAATTTTTAATATCTATTAAGAATTGGCCCTATCAACTGGGCAATAGCCTGTTGGGAAATCCGCTCACCAAAGAGCGAGAAACTCAATAAACTAAACTATCTGCACCACGATATTCCTAGTGAAACCCACATATACCCATCAGTTTCTATAGATCACATTATGTCCACACTTACCCAATTATATCCTCAACACCTTTATCCGGGTCACTTTTCATTTCCTTGTTTCCAATCCCTTCGTTACCAATCAGCGTCAAGACTTCAACAACTTTCAAATCAAGTTGAGCCAATTTTGCTTTATTCGCTTCCAAATTGTCCCCAACTTTTCGTTCTTTATTTCGGATATCACTCACTTCATCCGCGACAAATTTTTCCCGCCTTGTTCCACCACGTTCTTTTTCGAGTTTCGACCTTAAATGACACAATAAACTGTCAATAATCGACATATCAGTGACTGCCTGCCTGCCTTACAGAGAAACCGACATACAAACAGATACTTCAACAGACAATTCCCATTGTAGACTAATTTTAAAAACTAGGCAAAGAGATGCAAATCACCCCCCATAAGAAAGAGCATACTAAAATGAGTAAAATTGCAAAGTTTGGTTGCGAAATGTTGTAAAATGCGGAAAATATAGCTTTGCAAAGTTTGCAAATTTTGTATACTTTTGCGTGCGGAAATTGCTACCATTTTCGGCCGAAATGTAGTAGCAATTTCCGCACGCAATACAAAAGTATACAAATTTGCGAACTTTGCAAGGCTATATTTTCCACATTTTACAACATTTCGTAACCAAACTTTGCAATTTTACTCATTTTAGTATGCTCTTCGCGGGAATATACTTTTTTTTGTCAAGATAAAAAAGTTAGTCTGTAATAGGAATTGTCGCTTGTCGTTTTTGATCGGGGGCCTATACAAACTGTGCTAAGCTCGAAAAGCCCAATCGACGCACAAACACGCGACCACTACTAAAAGGAACAGACAGACACACAAACAAACGAACAAACAAACGAACAATGCTAACCTGGCTTCTTCCAGCTCGGCTTTCTCTTCATTCAATTCCTCAATGGAGTCAAGCAGTTCATGTTTTTCATCCGTGAGTTCTTTCAAACAATTCTGCAAGGTTTGAGACATTTCTTCAGCTTTCTTCAGTTTTTCCTTCACGGCCTCGTTCTCTCGTTTCAAAATGGCGATCTGTTTCTCTTGTTCTTGCACACGGATTTTCTCAATTTCCACCTAAATGATATGAAAACAGAACGAGTTATAGTATAGTCGTGGATGATCTGTCTGGATAAACTCGCGCAAAGAAAAGATACTTCTGATCATTTCATTATTTTTTTATCCGTGAAAACGAACTATATATAAGCGCCCTGAGTGGTTACAGGTAAAAATCGGAGTATACCAAAAGGGCCAGTTTACTCCGATTTCTAGTGCTATTTTCTCCTTCTGATGCATGTGAACGAGTATATGAGTTACCAATGTTGGGAGTACATGTACCCTCATCCGAACATTCGTAACTTATCCACTCGTTCACATCCATCAGAAGACCAAAAATCGCAGCAAAAATTGCTACTGTAAATGAGGCCTAAGAAAGGTTGTGGCCAGAGTTCAATATAATTCTGAAAACTTTGTCTGACATTGTGTCAGACCAACTCATGTTTTGGTCGGACATGATCGGACACTTAATTATTCTCAAGAGGGACGTTGTCAGTTGTTACAGTACTAGAAACCAAAACCGTAACAACTACCAAAAGTCCAAAACCATATGCATAATGACATTGAGATGACATAGCTTTTTGTGTGGATCGGGACGAAGTCAGATTAATTCTATGATTGTCTAGCAGACGGAAACTTCGCTCGCATGTGTTAAAGATTGCAGATTTTGTTAAAAAGATTTGCAACAATAAAGGAAGAAATATTCAAATCAGTTAATGAGACAAAACGGTCGGCCATAATGTCCGTGGAAAGTAATCAGTAGACAGCCATATCAGCATTTTGCTCGGCTAATGGCCGGTGGCCGACCGTTAAATTGATCCCTGGTTGTGGCACTTGTAAGGTTAAAAGCACTATTTGTCCATTACAAGGCAGAGGCCGCTGTTCCATCAGGGTCTCAATCCTTACCTTTGCTTCAGAAATGCCTTTATATCCCGCTTGGAAGCCACCATCGGTTTCGCTAAGTGGTTTCTCAACATTTTCAAATGAACCATCGGTTTGTGTAGAAACCGTATTCGTGCCCAATGCCCTCGGTTGTCCACGTTCATTCATTTTCTCTTGCAAAGCAGCGAGCTGTGCCTCTAGGGCATCCTTCTTTTCAATATTTGCGTCGAACGACAACAGCAACGATGTCTTCTCTCCTGCCAAGACTAATTTCTCTTGTTTAACTTGCTCCAACTTTTGTTCAAGATCTTTACTCCTTCGAGTGAGGCTTTCCACCTCAACGCTAGATGTCGGTTCTGGATCTTTCAACCCATTAACCCTCGTCTCGATTCCTTGATCTCCTTCAGTTTGACTCAGTTTCGACTTCGTTTTAACATTCACCCTTCTCTCAGCTTTCAACAAAACAACGTGTCGCTTCAGTTCCGAAACTTGAGTCTCCAAAGCTAACTTTTCATCTAAAATTTTCGAAATTTGTTTCCGTTGTGATTCTTGTAAGTTTTTACAAGTTTTAAGCTCGCGTAAGAGACCGCCACGTTCAGAATTTTCCGCCGAGTCTTGTCTGAGGGTCGACGGTAGTGATTGAACACGCTTTAGTTTACTACTTTTATTTTCTTCGGCTTTTTCGACCAGCTTTTTGGCCTCTTTAAGCTCGTTATCGGCCAATAATGAATCGTTTTTCAACCTTTGTAGAAGTTTATCAGAGTTCGAACCTTTAGAAATGTCGCTTATAGCTTTTAAACGATTAATATATTCTTCCCGGGCTTTTATCAAGGTTGAGACAATGTCAGCGTTTTTCCCGCCTAAAGTTTTAACCTGAGAACGTAGGTTTTCATTCTCGTGATTCAAATCTTCAATTTCCTCGATATTTGAATCAACAGCATCGTGAAGTTGTTCGCGAAGTTTCGCCATCGAGTTCGTTAACTGAATCTTATCTTCGTCAAGCTTCGACTTCTCCTCCTCGAGTATCCGATGTTCCTCGCATAATTTATCATAATTAACCAACACTCTGCATACTAAAGAGCTTATCGACTCCGACGGGTGGGTTTCTATATCGCCAATGAGTATGTTGCCGTTTTTCCCATCCATTTTTGAATCGTGATAAAAATCATATAGGACATCTTGTAGCTCTTCCGTTTGAGTCCTAAGTCGTTCATATTCGTCAACATCGAAACTAGAATCGACTTCGTCTATGGATTCCTCAAAGGAGGACCCATCGATAGAATCATCTGTTTCATCTTCGGAAGGGTGTCGATCGTTCACGGCAATGCTCGCCGCAAATCGTACTGACTTCGTTTTCTTGGACCCAGGCTTCGCGTCCTTCTTTTCGCTCATTTCTTTTTGTAAGTTCTCAACTTGTGCCCGGTATGCTAACTGGTATTTCAAAAAGGTTACTTCTTCCTTGAATTCGTCCCTCTCTTCTTTAACTGTTGCTAGCTGTTGTTTTAAGTTCTTTACTTCGTGTAGAATGTCGCCGACGCCCGGCAACAACCGGGGTGAGGTGTTGGAGGTTAATGCCGCCCGCGTATCGTCGTTTATTTCCACATGGTTGGTGGATTTTTCATAACGCCTGAAAAGAGAAAGGAATTATGTAAAATTGCCGTATTAATGTTGGAGTTAATGTAGTATGGTGTGGTATGATGCTGTTTCGCTTGGTGTGGTGTGATGTGGTTTGGTTTGCCATGGTGTGGTGTGGTGCAGCATTGTATTGCATGGTATGATTTGAAATGGCTTGACTTGTATGGTTTGGCGTGGGATGGCATTGCATAACATGTTATGTCATGTTGTGGTGGTATGGTATGGTATGGTGTGGTTTGGTTTGGTTTGGTTTGATTTGGTTTGCGTTGTGTAATACATAGTCTGGTCTGGTGTGCTATGATATAGTGTAATATTGTAATGCATGGTATGACACCCGGATAGGAACAATATAATGTACTAAGTAGCATCACTAGAATGTCTAAAAAATTCTACTTTCACGAATACAGTATATCTACCATATATATCATTTCCAATATCAATTCTCCTTCCTTCTTTCATTATTTTCAACCCTCCTTTACTTTCCCTTCCCTCTCTTACTTTTCTAGCTAGAACCTACTGCTTCTATATTTACCATGTACCATCTTTTCGTTTGTACTTTTTTCTAGCATGCATGCATGTCTATAGTTCATTAGGGACCAGTCATTATTTATGGCACTGAAGAGAAATGTTTATCTTGGTAAACATTTTGCTGATCCAACCATTAAAATGTCAATCTTTTTACCCAACTTCGAATATCAATTAAAAAATAAATACCCACCCCTGGCCAGAAAACCTTAGAAAAGGATTCCATTCAGTTGTCACACATATCCTTTACCACGCGAGTTTGATAACTGCTTGCGCAATTTTCTGCAGTCTAAAGTTTCATGTTGTCCGCACAAGTACTTTGGAGACACCATTTGCCTCCCGATCAAGATAGCTAGTGACTCTGATTGATAATGCATTGACATGTGACTGTTGACATTGCTATTAGTCTTCAATATTTGAATCATGCTTTGGAAATGACAAAAAAAAATTTATTTCTCAACCCTTGAGTTTTTTTGTTTTTCATTTACCCAACCTTTTCCTTTTCCCTTCTGTGCCACCCCCGCCAAAAGTAATGACCGGTCTGTTGCGAAAGAAAACGTTGTGAGATTTCGCAAGAGGACATATGTGAATCAATTACAAATAAATGGAAAACTAACAAGCGCATCGAGACAAGAGCATAGACATAAAGGCAGTACACGTTTTACATAGCCTAGAGCAAATTAGTTTGCATGAAAGCTTGCTCTGCCACGTGTTTTATGGCAGATATTCATATATATACTTCGGTGCCAGTGCAGGTAAAGATGAGAACTGCAGACAGCTAGCCGATATGAAGGATGCGTGGATACCGCTAGCTCCTTCGCCGTAGAAACGTCGAAATTCTGCCAATATTTTTCAGTGTATATCTTTCCCACAGCAGCTGTCTATACTTAGATTTACCGTCGCCAATCCAATTTATAGACCCAACCAAGCTTTTTGTACATTAATTGCTATATGTTCTTAGGACAAATGGATCACATCGTAGTTTTGCATTGAACTGAAATAATCATCTTAAACAATTTTTTAGTACTACTATATATAGCAAATATTCTAAAGGGACGCAGTAAATGTTACGTAATATAGCTTTTTTGCTGCAAGGCAAGTTAATGAACCAGTTTATCTAACTATCTATCTTAAGGAGCTGTAACTATAATGACTTTGTCGATTAAGAAGATAGAGTTAAAAATAGTTCTTCTTTATTAGTACTATTTAATAGTACTATTATATATAACAAATATTCTAAAGGGTGCAGTAAATGTTACGTAATATAGCTCTTTTGCTGCAAGGCAAGTTAATGAACCAGTTTATCTAACTATCTATCTTAAGGAGCTGTAACTATAATGACTTTGTCGATTAAGAAGATAGAGTTAAAAATAGTTCTTCTTTATTAGTACTATTTAATAGTACTATTATATATAACAAATATTCTAAAGGGTGCAGTAAATGTTACGTAATATAGCTCTTTTGCTGCAAGGCAAGTTAATGAACCAGTTTATCTAACTATCTATCTTAAGGAGCTGTAACTATAATGACTTTGTCGATTAAGAAGATAGAGTTAAAAATAGTTCTTCTTTATTAGTACTATTTAATAGTACTATTATATATAACAAATATTCTAAAGGGTGCAGTAAATGTTACGTAATATAGCTCTTTTGCTGCAAGGCAAGTTAATGAACCAGTTTATCTAACTATCTATCTTAAGGAGCTGTAACTATAATGACTTTGTCGATTAAGAAGATAGAGTTAAAAATAGTTCTTCTTTATTAGTACTATTTAATAGTACTATTATATATAACAAATATTCTAAAGGGTGCAGTAAATGTTACGTAATATAGCTCTTTTGCTGCAAGGCAAGTTAATGAACCAGTTTATCTAACTATCTATCTTAAGGAGCTGTAACTATAATGACTTTGTCGATTAAGAAGATAGAGTTAAAAATAGTTCTTCTTTAATGGATATAGCCTACAGCCAAATTATGCTCGATTTATACATGTCTTTACAGCGTTGGAATAGTTGCAATGTGATTACATGTTGTCCCTTGAAACACTTAGTTGCAGCTTTTTGACAAATGGCTGCATAGAGATTATAAATAACGCTAGAGGGGGCCATCGAGGGTGAAATTTGGGAGCGCGGTAATGGGGGGCAAATTGAAATCCCAGATGAACACCGCACAATTCTTAGGTTACACTTGAAACCAGAAAATTTAGAACAAGAGTCACAAAACTGGGTGTTTTATATGTTTTTCATGTCATTACTACAAACATTCCCCCCAAATTTTGAATTCAAACAATTAATTCCTCTTGAAAAGATCAACATTGCTGACATCAGCATTATTTTGGAGCGCTCTCAAACTGATTGTGTTATAGACAAAATTGAGGTATAAATGCTTGGTAAAAATCAACCAAAGAATTTAGAGATTTTGGCTCAAACTAGTTCTTAATTTAGCATTTTAATTGTTTGCCCCTCAATACCCGCATTCCCTTTCTTTGATTGAATTAAGATTATGATGCCCTCTCTGGTGTTATTTATAATCTGTATGAATGGCTGTCCATTTCACGTGGAACTAAACAATCGACGATCATCAATAATCACCAGTGCAATTAATTACTATACAACAAGCGTTGTCGAACTTTATATATGCATGACCTTTTCATGTAAAACTGATAGGACCTTGAAAGCATATGAAGATCAGCGCTGATGGATCGAAATCTTTGCAAAATGTAGCTATACTGTATATCACGTGGATATTTCCACCAACAAAGAATACAAAGAACAAAGTTCAACGCTATGCAAGCAAAGAAATAGTTCAGACAAAGCAATTCAGACGTGTTTATGAAATGAAATTTTACCCCAATTTTTTATTGCATCACTCGAAAGTGTGTCCAAAATAGTGACGAATGGCTTTTACAGTTTGTTCATATCTCATCTCATTCCCAAGTTACCAGGCATTCTGTATTTTGAGCTATGAGGCCCACTGGTTGGGCTGGAGATGGTAGCAAAAAGAAGAGAGTCTAATATCTCAGAGGTGATTGAACAATAGTAAATGATATTTCGTACGATTATAGTAAAGTACACTTAAGAAAACCTTTTGTATATTTATATGTTTGTTATGACAACCGACTAGTTACCATATGGATGCTTTACAACAAACATTTGAGATATAGTACATAACACCAACAGAGAAAAAAAAACAACAAAAAAAAACACGTTTGTAGCTTAAACGTTAACACCTTAAACTTAGCTCAACGTCTGTAAGAACTATATCAATAAATGAAAATTGCAAAAATTGCATTATATTTCCTTGAAGGGAAAGGATTAGGTAAATGGAAGAGAGAGACCTGGTAGCTAGTTTGTTGCCATGACAACAATATAAACATACCAAAATGTTTGGCCAAGTGCACTTGCCAACTGTACCAAATTTCATTTAATTTTGTTGAAGCACGTCTGGGATATTAGACTTTCTCCCATTTGCTTCCATCTCAAACACAACCAGTAACGTTATAACTCGAAATAACAAAAAGTACTATAACTTGGGAATGAAATGAGATATGAATAAACTATAACCGCCATTCTTTATTATTTTAAACATACTTTTCAGTGATGCAATAAAAAAATATGGGCAAAATTTAATTTCATAAACACTTTTGAAGTAAAGTAAAGTAAAGTAAAATAAAGCTACAGTCATAGACAGACCCTCAAAATTTTTCTCCCCTACCTAGAGGAAATTTGCAAACCCCCTCCCCCCAGAAATTTAAATACTCATTGGATTAAATGACAATAGTACGGCTGATGTGATTTTGAAGTAAATCAAGGCTAAAAACAAAGATTTTGAAGTAAATAAGAACACATATCTTAAAAATGTCTGGCTGCCTTGGTTTTAGAATGTTTAATTAATAAAGTTCCAAAATTCTACACAACAGGACGTCAATATATTAAAAAAGAATTCCAGGGACAAATAATTGCGGTATTATACAGTCTTCCAGACTTCTACATATATGCTGCAAGGCTGTAGACGGAAGTGAAAAAAGCAGACTATTAATATATGTGTAATAGTACTCCCATTAAAATTTTTGGTAAAGTTATTCATATGCAAGAAATGTAGAAATGATTGAAAAATTGGATAAATATAGTGATAACATTTTATTTTCTAATTACAATTACACTACACACAACTGTCGAATGCAACATGCTTACAACATGAGTTGTACTGTGTAAATCAAGTACACAAGTAGCTTACGACAACGTACAGTAGGTACGTGAGTTGTATGTGTTTGATTTTCACAGTACAATTAACCTAAGTTATAAGCAGGTTGCATTCGACAGTTTTAAGCAAAAGTTGTTTAGTGTAAATCGGTCTAACAATTGTACATACATCATTATGGATAATTGTACATACATCATTATGGATAATTAATGTGAGATATATCATTTATACATTATAAAAAGAGATAAATCGGTATCTATATATATATATATATATACAAAATTGACATATTCAATTAGCAAAAATTCAAATAACGACAATTTTAGATCAAATACACACTTTAAGTTTAGGAAAGTTATCATGTTTGTACATATATGGTCAGTTTAGCTATTCGATCATAAAAATACAATCGTTAATATAATAATGAACATGACAATTTAGCTATAAACATAGTTTATTATTTGATAAATTTAACTGTTATCATTGTTTTACGATTTAAATTTCGGATAACGAAATATGTGTTTCCTTACAAAAAATGCAAAGAATTTGAGAAACAATGCAATGTCAATGAAACAGCGGACATGCAATTATAGCTGATTAATAGACTATTTTATATGTTATTATAGCATAAACTATATTTCAAATTATCAGTTATAGAATATAGAATATATAATATACTATTGATATATTGAGCTCTGTCTCACTCGATAATATACTAAAAATTTGTTTTCAATTGATGTCAATGAAAGCAACTAAAAATCCATTTAAATTATTTATGTTATATCACAGATAATAGTTAATTAAACTAATATAGTTTCAATTATTGACAAATTGATACAGATCATAAAGAAATATATATTCTATACAAAAATGGCAAAAAATAAGAACCAATGTCAATATATGAATGGTCGATGATAATGCTATTGCTAGATGAATGTGCATGTCAAGTTCAACATATATTTATGAGTTATAGTCATACACAGCTGTTGTTTAAACCGGTTGTAGTAATGAGTACAAGTTTTCGTATATTTAAAATACAAACGTAACACTTACTCATTGACATTGTCAAAACTCTCCTCGTGTTCGTCTTCAAACCCATTAAAAGTGGACTCCATTTTAGATACACGATATAAATGAATTTCGACTATGTTAATGCCCACAATTGCCCGCTACGGAAACAGAACTTTACTAAGGATTAACACCAGTTGTTATGCCTTGTAACTTGTGTAAATATTGTCGTAAATTCGACCACAATCCATTAAACCGTCAGCCACACAGTCAGATACCATGTCGAAAACCGGAATTACAAAATACAAGGCATTTTGCCAATTATATTTTGTCGTGACCAAGCTATGGTTGATATTGGCTCCTGCGTTTAAACTGTTTATGGAATATCGTTATGCATGAATAAAATTGTCGAAAACAATCACTGAATCAGGCAACGTAAAAAGAAACGAAATGAAATGCATTGCAGTGCATGCAGTATAAAATGCATTTATATATAGCTACACATCTTGTACAGCCTACAGAGTGAGTACAGGACAATTGTGTTGGTTAATTATTTAATACTAATTAAAATTGCTTCGCCTTTTAAATCATTACATCCTGCATGTGCCTTCAGTAAAACGTTTCAACACATGAACTGAATAAAACTAGAGAATGATTTTTTAACGAACGAGGCTTGTGGTAAGTGTAGCGGTTGGGCTGATATTTTTTACCTAATGCAAAATGTATAGGCTACCGAATGCAAATTAGAAGCTCGGATATCATGTTGGAAAACATACATTGTCATAGTACCACATGCTATGACTTGTAATCGTGAATTGTCAGGCGCACATTGAAGGGTTTAAACATTTATAGACTGAACTTAATTTCCTTGTTCCAACGATTTTATATGGAGATGTTTAACCAATATAGTAATACTGTAAAATTCCACACACTCAAGGTATAGGCTAGTTTACACTTTGTCGAAGTTTCTGCATGTGATCACAGTTGGATTTTTGCGTAGGTAAATTCGAAATTTTGAAGGATTTGTAAGAAATTCTTGAGAGAACTGACTCATTTTTAACACTCAGTCAGTTCCCTGAAACATTTAATGTATCTGTTTTGCGACATTAATCACCAAGTTGAAAGAAATTTAGAAAAATTAGAATGTATTTGTATCTATAATTGTGACTACGTTAATTCCGAATTGTATCGCAAAATGCAAACGAAATTCAACGTGAAATGCCTCAAGCAAATACCAAAAGTGAATTGCTTAAAAACATTTACAGCTCATGTGTTTAACATACAATAAAACTGTTAAAATAACTATAGACGAAAGCGCTGAGACCAATATCTCGTCTGAGTGTGTTATGCAATGTATATGTTATGCAAGTCATAAGGTCTTCAGAAGACAAAAACGAAATTTCAATTGCATTGTTCTGTAAAACAAGCTGTGACTAAAGCAATTTGCGCCATGGCAGTGTTTTGCCCAGGCAGGTTCGATTTGCTTTACACACTTAGAAACCAAACATTTGTTGTCCGAAGTGTAAATTTAAAATTAGATTTACTACCAACATGAAATGATACGTTATACAATTACGTTCCCGTAGCTGTACTAATAATTAATTTGAAATAAAACGAAATATAAACAGTTTGACTGCTGTATGATACCAACGTGCATGGCAACGACTGCAGTTTCGATCAATTTTCCATTCTACATTCATATATGAATATTTCAAGACAAAAATTCCGCACGAATAAACTGCCAACGAATGGATTTGTCATCCTAGGGCTAGGACTAAATCAATTGCTTCTGTATTTAGCGAATATAATAGCAGTATGCTATGACATACAACTTATCAGCTTAACATTTAATAAGATTTATAGTATTAGTATCTATATAGAATATTTTACAGTTTGAATTAGATTAAATCTACAAAAAAGGGATATGGGGATATGCTCAACTAGCTTTGCAGTATGGGAGCATAATAAACACTTTAGTTAGACAGGACGACTCACGAACGCTTTTGTCGGTTTTAAAGAGGGCTTTCCGTTATAATAAACGCCTTTTAGTTGCAGAAAATAATGTGAGCGAGCAATCAATTCCAATGACATGAGTAAAATAGCGAAAATAGCCGAACAAAATTTCTTACAATAACGAAAAATGTTCAGTACACATATCATGTATTTGATTCGGAGGTGCTAATTATGGCCAACATTCAACAACTTAATTTCGCGCCCCCACATTTGCAAATACGACTTGATATAAACATCGCAGACTAATCTTAAAATCCACTAGCAAACAACCCCAATTTAAACTAGAATATATTTAGCATCATTCGCTCCTTAATCAACAACATATGTAAGGGATTACACTCGCAAACCTTGAGCAAACTTTGTGGCTGTTTACCTTTTGATATTATTCTGCAAATGACAATGTTGTGTGATTTCTTCAAACTAAATTGAAATTATCTTGAAGTTATATGCCATACAATTCCTCCCAAATCGAAGGTATCTTGGTTTTAATCTCGAGACTAACTGGGATCGCTTTTGAGTAGAAAATGAAGCCCATAGGGTCGCCGCTTCAGATCATATCACGCCAAGACCTCGTATAGTAATTGCATTTGCCGAGACTGCTCTTGTGTGAAAATTATGCACAGTTTGACTTGAGCGCTCGCAAATGTTTTCTTATCACCGGAAAGCTGTGGTATAGAATGACTTCGAGTATGTCTAATCGTTCCGTCGAACAGCGTGGAAACATTGCTTAAACGTCGTTTAATTGTTTGAAAATATGGAATGCATAATGCCACACGTTTATGAAGAGAAGGACCGGTTCTTAATGATTCTTTCATTTGCATTTTAAGACTGCATACATTAATACTACACAAACACAATCTGCATTCTTATCTGAAGTGCTTCGTATAGCTACTTGCCTGAAAAAGTTCCCTCCAGTCTAGAGAGAACTTTTTTCGTATGATTTTGTTCATGTATAATGTAAAGTAAGATAACAAAATTGTCATGTGCATTAGATGATAAAATCACACAACTTGGCATAATGTTAAGGGTATCACCAAAAATAAGGACATTTTTTAGCTCGAGGAAGAATCCAGCAAGGAAGCATCCAGACTTTCAGCATTGCATTAAGCCATTAGGCTGGGAGCTTCTTAAAATAGAGAGGAAAAAAGCAAAACCAATGTTCAGGCTTCTAAATAAAATGGGGCCCAAATCCGGTCACTGACACGTCTTTTCACTCATGAAATTGAAATAACAAACTATGAACTTCGAGGCATTATCCAGGGGCGAAACTGCCGGGCGGTGTGGACCTCCCTTCCCCAGTTTCTATTAGCTGATCTCGTAAGCTATATCCATACAATTTGAAAAAAAATTCTATTATATTTATATTAGAAAAAAAACTTACGAAAAATCTGCCTGCTATACTGGAAACGAGTTAACTATAACTGCACAACATGAAGTACTTCCTCTTATATAACTCAACATACGCCCTTTTGGTCGGGCAAAACAAGCTCACCCTCCCCCCCCCACGTAATATCGACGTTTCGTCCCTAGGCATATCAAGTTCTCTCTGTTTACCAAGGAGACTCGTTTTTCAACTGGATTATTTGAATGTACCTCTATTTCCTCTTTCCAAAACAATCTGTATTCTCACTACCTTTTCAAACTTATCGTTCCAAGTGTCGTTCCTACTGTACAACCCAACTTGTTGCTTTTAAAGGTTCATTTCATGCACTTTTCATGTTAACATTTGTTCGAATACTGTTAATATTTGTTCGAATATATCAGTGTGTTAATGTTTCTTTGGTTGGTCTTAATTCTTGGGATTCTTATTTTTCCTTCATCTATATGTATTTTCTTAAATTTAATATTTTATTCACGTACAATATTTTATTCACGTTGTAAAATAAATAAATAAATAAACTACCAGATAAGGGAGAGCAAATCTCTCTCTTGTGTTAAAAATAAAATTACTACTCACACCTTTGACCGTAACAATAGAATAACGTACGTTGTAAATAGACCAATAGACAATGTGACTTAGTTCTTTTCCAAATCCCTGTAAATAGCTTACTTCTCCTAATTTCTTATTCTTTTTGCACGCCCTCGTGGAAAGCAGCTTAAGTTGACATGGTCAGCGTGTTTAAAATATAACGTTTTTACTAGACAACTATACTAAATTACTAATGATGGTAATATAAAATAAACGAGAAAGCGTTTATTGCTGGCTAGAAGTGTGTTTAAAAACGAGCCACTAGCCGAGTTTTTATGAAGACAACAGAGACCTGAGGTAAATCTTGATGTGACAAAAAATACACCCTAAATTCGCAGTGTCAGCAACACGCGGGTAAAAAATATGGATTCTTTTTGTCAACAAAGAAGGACACAGGTGAAAAACAAATTTAAACTGTAACAAATGGCCAAAAGAAAAGCATAAGTAACTGTCTTTTTTGTCACGTCCGCGTGCTAGATTTAGCTCAACTTAAGTTCGCTATTATATGATCTAGAACCATAATGAAATTAATAATATTTAAGATCCCACGGGAGATTTAGAAGTCGTCCACGGTCCGTTTACAACCGGTGAACCAGAGATTTTTCATCTTGTGTACAACGTTTGCATTTTAGTATGTAAGAAGTGGGTACTCGGCAAATTGGTTCAGTACTAATGTGGAACTCTACTCAATAAAAGCCTCTGTTTAGTTCTCTTCGGGCTGCCGTATTAAATTCATACGATTGATAATATACGATAAGCTTTCTTTATAATCGTTTATTTGAATGAATTTGTTTTGCATGGCCGCGTCGTCGTCGCTTTGCCGTTCTACATCTTAAGCATAGATATCTTATATACACTAGATAGCGCATCTCTTTTAGTAAAATTGAAGCCAAGAATATTCCAGCGGTTACCCCCATTTGAATAGATGGCGGCCATGTTGGTCGTTCCCACTCGCTAATAAACGCTTAAACAACAACAATAACTTTCATCATTTGAATACTTTAAAAATGTATTTGGAATAGAGTTAACTTAATATTTAAGTTCCCTGTTTAAGAAATAGGAAATATACGAATCTTCTCATTTCATGGGAACGACCTGAGACTGCAATCACGGCTTCAATTTTTGAATTGCAGAATAATTAGATGCACTATCATAGTGTATATAAGATATTTAAGCCTGCTCGTAAAGATCAAGTCACGATGACACGATCTTTCTCATCAGCTGAAATACAACAATTGCGAACTGGAAATAATACGTGGAGTGATTCTAACTAGAGAATACTTATGATTTATATGTGGTTTACATATATAAATCATAAGTTAAGGGCTCTATTTTTCCAACATTACGACCATATATGGAAACCAGGCAGGCGTCATTTTAAGAGAACCTTAATAGTTTCGTTCGTGTTTTGCTCATGAATATTTAATGACTTAAAAATTAAATCTTATACCTTGTTCGTGGTTTTGGCTTGGGTTTCTTGTCCATGACTGCAAAATGTACGAGAACAATTCAAACACTCGTTATCTGGAAAACAATCATAATGGTATGAACAAATATGTAAATAAATAAATAAACATACACAAACACAGCCAATTTTTGTAACGTTGTTTACATCGTTGCGACCCATTTACAACTTTAGAGATGTCGAGTTACCATTGTTCTATTTTACAGATCTATAGGGCGTCCCACAAAAACTATTGAAATAACGAATTATTTATTAATCTAAGGTCTGTATTTCAATACACCCTGTATTTTACGCTTTCCTGCGTTCAGCATAATGCTCAGGCATTCAAATTATTAAAATAGAAAAATTTCAAAAGATCTACTTTTTGGGGGACACCCTGTGTAGGGTAACCTGCGTGGCAGGCTCAATGGGTAAATGAGAGCCTGCAACAATCTCAAGGAAATTTGATAACCGCCCACTAATTACTATGATAATTTATTTCCAATCCAACCAATCATATTTTCTGAAATCCGTGTGCATGATGCAGTGTGAGTAATAACTATAAATATACTTAATTTATTACTATTGTAGTTCATGCTCTTCGACTTGTCAAGGCAGATATCCAATGAGAAAACTTGCCAAAACGTCTCAACGATTTCCAGCTGTTCAGTTTTTAGTTTCAAACCCAAATTCACAACACTCTTTCAAAAATATACGCTAATATACGCTTTTTTGATAGCGTATAAACATTGCCATACTATTCTGTGACATTATATCGACACACATACCGATAGTATGACTAATTTGTAATTTGACCATTTTTTGTGTAGTTATTCTCCTTTATGCTATTAGAAGCTATTTTAAATTCCCAGCAGCAGAAAATCTTGTGCTTAACAAGGATATTTTAATTTCTAAAGCTCTCCTTCTTTAATATAAGCACCCTGTCAATATCTTACGCACTTGTGCGTTCAACATAGTGCTCAGGCATTCAAATTATAACAACAGGATAATTTCTAAAGGTTTCCTTTTTTGACACACCCTGTATATTTAATTTGGCGCGTTAATTTTTCAACTTCGCGTTGGAATTGTACGCCCTGTGTACCAACTTTTATACTTGTTAAATTCTTCATCCGAAAATTCGTACCCAAAATGGCTCTATTAAACATCTATCCCCCCAAAACCTCTTATAAGTTGTGTTTATTCATTTGAGTAAATTTAATTATGCAAGGATACAATCTGGGCAAGAAAAATGCGTACTGACTGCTAAGGTACACATTGCATGTTATTTTAAACCTGTTAAGGTATTTTACTTACAGGCTAAGCTACGTTTAATCCAGCAAATAAAATATTTCTGTATGCGAATGACACCTGCCCTGAGATAGATACTATAAATTTGTACATAGACATTCATTCATATGTATTATATCAATTCATGGAGCTAAGCGAGGATCGCAGAGCAGGATTTTACCAATTAAACAGTCAAACAGCATTTCCTAATTCCAAAATGTACATTAACAAAATGGCAACTTGTCAAGATATTTTCTACTTAAATCCAAAGTTTTACGTAATTCGGAGATTCCACTGCGCATCCAAATGACACGTTCTGCGCAGGGATAAATTTGAACTATAACATGTAGTGAGATTGGAAGGATTAGAATATGCGTGTCAACGTATTACACTGTTCAATCATCACCTGTGTTTCGCTCAGGGCCGTGGCAACCGGGGGGGGGGGGCTGGGGGTCTGCAGCCCCCCCCCAATAATTTGCTAATAATCATTCTTTTTTCAAAATCATACACACCTTTATCATTTAATCCGTGACAAACTGCAAAGAATGAAGGTATTACCCATACTTACCTGCAACTTATTCAATATATAGTTAATTAAATACGCCTTCGCCTATTTAGTACTACTAAATTGTAAATTTCGACATACTAAAACGCTGTTTTCTGACTATCAGAATTCTGTCAAATCTTCCCCAAAGGAAATGGCATTTCAGAGACTCTAGATTTAAAAATTTCCTCGTGCCCCCAATCGAAAAGAGCTTCCTACGGCCCTGTCACGGTATAGCCATGGAACTGTCATTAAATATTTTTTGCACTAGCATATTTTCATTATTTTGTCTTCTGCATATGTGCATTTCTAATTTCAACCGTACGGAAACCGATTATTCTCTGAGCGAAAGTTTGCATATTCAAATGATTGAATAGTAGTAAAATAGTTGAATACTTGCCTTTATTATTTTACTCTGTTTAACGCCAAACGAATTTATTCGTCAAGGGGAATGCCGCTGCCGCTCAAATGCGTTATTAATACATTCTGTTGTCAAACAAAATGCACTTTGAAACAAATTCGATGTCCAACATTATAGAAACTTGTATTGTTGTTTTCGTCTATCCGAATACAAAAGAAAATTGGAGATCTAATCAACCAATGCACATGTTTAGTAATCGTAAGTCATAGACTTAATGTGATTTTATCTGTATTGATCAATCTTCTGGGTATATACGGAGTATATTTAGACAAATTTATACAAATACATTTACCGGAGTTGGATAAAATAAAGAGAATCATACGCGTTTCACATTTCAATACTCCTGAATGTGTCAAGTCAACGCTTAACCGCAGTCAAATGTGCCTCCCTGAATACACTAAAGTATATAAATAATAAATTAAACCCGTGCTGTCTGCATACGGAGACAAACACTCTTTCACATCTAGTAGACTGTAAAACAACTCATTAGCATTAAACGCGAGTTTCGGATAGCACAGTAACTCAGAAATAATAGTCTGGTATGAAGTAAGCTTAGTGACCTAATATACCCTCAGATACGTGCGCATTTCATGTAAATGATGATATATGTCCTGCGCTACATTGTAAACGACCCGCGCCAAAACAAACAATAGCAAATTAGATGGACGCTGTGAAAAATAGCGCTCTGTGGTTTGAGTAAATTAATGAAAGATCGCCCCACTTCTTAAGGGAAGTCGAAGACCTTTGAACAATTTGCGGAAATAGCGCTGCTAACTTGTGGCGCATGTTATGTGTCTTCGCATGTTCCTCCGCATTAATACCTCGCGAATAAATTAGGCAAACAAATACCTAGTTTACTAATCTACATAAACTTACCAAATTTGCCAAAGCATTGAGAAACTGAGATAATTTGTCCTCTTTCTTTATTTGAAAACCTTCAAGGAGAAATGTATGACAATGCTGTTTCAATCGCGGAAGATATTCTTGTTTTAATGTCTATGGTTTATATTTTGAAATCTATCATGTCATGAACGGATATGACACCCCCTTGTTTGCCAAGAGTTAGCGTTTGTCTAGATGGTTTTAGGTTACAAGTGTAACTATCATCCACTTAATAGCTTCATGCCACATGACTACCTCAGAAATTTCCCCAATTTATATATGGTTTCAAAATTTGTCAGTGGTAGATTCAGAGATTTATACAAACATTTTAGTCTACTACCGTTTTTTCAGAAGATTGAGTTTTAGCAGGGTGGCATTCTCCCACTTAAACATTCCATCACCGCCCCCCGGAAAATTGCTGATTTTGTCTCTATCAAATAAACATTCCCCATATTCAGACAGCACATTTGAGCAAAAAAAGATAAACATCTTAAAACAGGTTTTAATAGACAACTCCCATTATAGACTAATTTTTTATCTTAGCAAAAAAAAGTATGTTCCCGGAAAGAGCATACTAAAATTAGTAAAATTGCAAAGTTTGGTTGCGAAATGTTGTAAAATGCGGAAAATATATAGCTTGCAAAGTTCGCAAATTCGTATACTTTTACATTTGGGCCGAAAATGGTGTCAATTTCCGCACGCAATACTGCATGAAAAGTATACAAAATTTGGAAACTTTGCAGGGTATATTTTCCGTATTTTACAACATTTCGCAACCCGAAACTTTGCAATTTTACTCATTTTAGTATACTCTTTCTAGCTGTGGTGATTTATTTGCATCTCTTTGCCTTGTTTTAAAATTAGTGTATAATGGGAATCGTCTATTAGTGGCGTGTTGAACGTAGCACTTTCCCCCTCAGTTACAATTAATTATTCACACTGCGGATAAAGCAATTTCATCAAAGTATATTTTGAAAAATATAATTACGGAGTAATTGCAAAACTGAATTGAAGATTGGGTTTTCATTCAGTACCCTACACCGAGAGTAGAAAAGTGCTTTTAAAATTCCTGAAATTATAGGCAACGATTTGGACATCTCGTTTGATAACCTATCAGCCATTGTTAATGGAATGTCGATTTTAAAATCCAAATTTCTGTTCATGTGTGTATATTATACCATGGATAATAAAATAAATGGATAGGACTCTCGCTGACGTAAGCAAAAACAACCTAGTTGCAATCTGTGACGTGCAAAGTTCTCTGCATTTTTGTTGTTTTGCTATATTTTCCGCCTTAAAAGAGCAATATTGAAGCATAAACCGGTCTAATTGTTTTAAAAACATGCCTAAGCCACGACAAAGTATTCAAGGTAAATGTTTTTCGTCTTTGTTTTGTATTTTTTTTTACATTTGTAGCTATGAAATTGGCGTCCCCAATTTTAACGAAATTTGGGATGCCTTTTTCACTGTTTAGTGCTTGAAATATTTGTTAAAATTGACTGGGAATACTTAGAGATTTCATCGTAGAATGGCGTAGTTATATTCATTTGCTCTTTGACTAAAATGTTTAGCTGCATTATTGCTAAACATGCCGTTTTTGAGAATTTGGTTTGCAACTAGGTTTCAACATCCAATCACGCCATCAGCCCATTGAAAACATTAGGTCACGTCAGCTAGTTTCCTATCCATTTATTTTATTATCCATGATTATACATAGTTTTCGTTCGAAAATTTAAATAATTTTCACATTTTCAGACCATTATATACATTATGGTCGTTAATCGTTTTTTTCATGATCACCACACAGCTAATTCAAAATCTGACAATCTCACTGTTTTACCTCTTTTAACCCCTCTTACTACACGCTTTCTGACACCAATAATATAATAGAAATACTGTAATACCCATTTTTATAAAAAAAATCATATTAACGACATGTATAGCATCTCGCCAATAAGTCTCCATCTCTACTAATCCCTATCAAATTCCCTGAATAAAAAATAACGTCTACCGGGGGATTACCACGTCCACGATACAACTTCGACACCAACCTGATTGCAAAATCATGCAAAATCTCAAGACCACAGTTATGTCAAGACGCAAGATTAAGAATGGCAGTGAAAAATCTTTGGAATGGGAAATGACGCAGTAGGATTGCGACTGGAATTAACGCAAGAATAAATATTAGACATTTTTATAGCCACCTCTGCTGGCTGGGGTCAAAACAAGGTCGTGAAAACTATTATATTTAAGTGCTGTTATAAACCGTTTACCCTGTCACACCCTGGTAAATCCATTTTAATCCACGAGAATGTATGCATATACGAAGCCCGTTTAAAACCGGTTACAGACGAGCAGAATTTCTATGACAGGTTTTCATGACAAGTTTTACTGTAGTTGTATAGGCAACTTTGACTTTGCCAATTTCTTATAACAAGTAGCTAGTAGTATGCTATCTTTTTGTAGTAGCATGCTATCTTTTTGTAGTAGTATGCTATTTTTTTGTAGTAGTATGCTATCTTTTTGTAGTAGCATGCTATCTTTTTGTAGTAGCACGCTATCTTTTTGTAGTAGCACGCTATCTTTTTGTAGTAGCACGCTATCTTTTTGTAGTAGCACGCTATCTTTTTGTAGTAGCACGCTATCTTTTTGTAGTAGCACGCTATCTTTTTGTAGTAGCACGCTATCTTTTTGTAGTAGCACGCTATCTTTTTGTAGTAGCACGCTATCTTTTTGTAGTAGCACGCTATCTTTTTGTAGTAGCACGCTATCTTTTTGTAGTAGCACGCTATCTTTTTGTAGTAGCACGCTACCTTTTTGTAGTAGCATGCTATTTTTTTGTAGTAGCACGCTATCTTTTTGTAGTAGCATGCTATCTTTTTGTAGTAGCACGCTATCTTTTTGTAGTAGCATGCTATCTTTTTGTAGTAGCATGCTATCTTTTTGTAGTAGCATGCTATCTTTTTGTAGTAGCACGCTATCTTTTTGTAGTAGCATGCTATCTTTTTGTAGTAGCACGCTATCTTTTTGTAGTAGCATGCTATCTTTTTGTAGTAGCACGCTACCTTTTTGTAGTAGCATGCTATCTTTTTGTAGTAGCACGCTATCATTTCTTATTTTTCACCCTGCTCGGTTTCCTTTGTTCTTATCGGGGAATATATTCAATATTCCACTCTATTCAATTTCCGTTTAATAATCCCCTCTAATATTCCCCTGCAATTAATAATCCCCTCTAATATTCACCTGCAATGTCTTTGCAGCACAAAAAATGAGAAAAAACAACATCGCAAAAGCAATATGGCATTGAGAATTATTTCTTTTCTGACTCATTAACGCGACCTCGCAGTGTGAAAAATAAGTACGTTATTTTGAGGCACCTCGGGGATATGTGTTTATCCACCTCGGCGCTGCGCGCCTCGGTGAATAAATCACATATCCCCTCGTTGCCTCAAAATAACCTATACGTAGTAGCAAGGTATCTTTTTGTAGTGGTGCAATTTTCTGTAACCACTATGAACCAATCAAAATTGAGCTATGTTTTGGCGGGAAAAACTTTAAAATATTCTTTTTTCAAAACAATCATGGCCACATTTAGCGGTGCGGAAAGATTCCCGCACTTGGCCAAGTTCAAATTTGATTGTCTCGAATACTTTTATGCAAATTATTAATAAGTAATAGCATGGTTTCTCGTGAAATTTGGGTAAACATGCACTCGTGAGTTTTTCAAAGACCTCAAATAGCACTCGTCCTTCGGACTCGTGCTATTTTGAGGTCTTTGAAAAACTCACTCGTGCATGTTATATCCAAATTACACTCGACACCATACTATTACCTATACTAACTGCCTAAAGGAACCCTGAAATTCGTCAGTCGGGAAAGCGAGATAACCGACCTTTGTTAAACTCCCCCCCCCCCCTTTCACCGCCCGTAGCACAAAACATGCAACTTACTTTGAGCTCCCGATCAGAAATGAAACCTCATCAAGTAAATTTCTAATGGAAGACAAATGAGTTATAATTTCATGTCCTATATACACACGCTAAATATGCAAATGCTATAACAGTCGACTAGAGTCAGGCTTTAGTCAGTAGTGTTATTCATTCCTTTCATTTTCTCCGCCAGGACAGAGTAAAAACCATACAGAGGGCTCACTTCTTATTAATGGGTGAATCCAGCTAAAGACTAAATTTTGGGGCAAGAAGAACGAAATCCAACACCACATACAGCTAGAAAGAGCGTCTTAGAATGAGTATAACCGCAAAGATTGGCGGTTGCTAAATGTTGTAAAATGAAGAAAATATAACCCTGTGAAGTTCGTACATTTTGTATATATTTCAGAAGACGTGCCAACTCTCACGGATTTCCCGTGTGACTCACGAATTCAGGCATTATCTCACGGACTCACGGAAATATTTTCAAATCTCACGGATTTTGAAATTTTAACCACCACTAGACTTTAAAATTGGAGTGTTTGAAATGAAATAAAACCAGCCATTGACGGTAAATCTAATTTGTTTAGTGTTTATTTACTCATTACCAAGTAGTAGTCTAACTGCTCCGCCATTTTCAATAACCTAAGCGGTATGCTCCATTAATGTATCGCCAGTGCAGAGCGGGAAATTTACTGCAAGAAAATGGCGGAAGCAGATCGAAACTTCTCAAATTGGCCAATGAGCTATTCCTGTTTTATATTCATATTATCCCACATTGAGGAACTTGATTTTTACCCCCCCCCCCCCCCCTAGCAATATGCAAGGTTGAAAATGCGAGTGTTTGAAAAACATCCCCTTCCTCTGGAATTCCAAGATTCCTCAACAGGGGTGTGTGGGATAAAAATTGGAATAGTATCCCGAATTAGTAAGATACACTCGTATAGACTAAGACCAGGTTGAATTTGTAAGTAAACTGTTGAGTTAAAGTTTTATTTTGGAGGACGGTAATTAAAAATTGCTATGTGGAACATGGATCAGTCATCTACAAGCAATTATTACAGTAATTGTCTTATCCAGAAATACCCCACATTTTCAGTATTTTATCTCCAAAAATAAGAGATCAATCTCAAGAAATTTTCTATCAGATCTCCACATTCGTTGCGGTTGGAGGTTGGCAGGTCTGTTAATTTGTATTACGCGCGGTAAAAATAACCACTTTCGGCTCAAAAATGGTTATTTGTCCCGCGCGTATAAGGCAAATATAGACAAAATTTGCGAAATTCACATTTCACAGCCACAGGGCTACATTTTCCTCATTTTACAACAATTCGCAACCTAACTTTGCAATTTTACTCATTTTAAGACGCTCTTTCCAGCTATAGTTATGGATTTCGTTCTTCTCGTCTAGATCAAAATCTCGTCTATAGATGGAATCATCCATTTCCGCGCGCAAGGAATTTTTCCAGTCCGTCATGTTCTTAGCAAGTGCCTTAAAGAGAGGCTGTCACCCCCTGAAAACATATTGAAATTTAATATTCCAGGGGGGTTAATGCCTCTCTTTAGGGCACTTGCTAAGAACATGGCCGCCAGATATGCGCAGTAAAAACTACCTTATGTTTTTCTCGCGAATTGATGCATGGTTAGTACTCCGTGGCCAGGAGGTTATGTTTTCAGCCCCGTCTGAAAATTTGTAGGAATTTAATGGACATTCCCCAAAGACAAATTGATTAAATTTTGGTTTATACATTTGAACAAAAGTCGGATGAGAAATTAGAAAATTTTGTCTTGTTTTGCCGGGCAGAGTAAACTGAATACGTAATTAGCTGCATAATTTGGCAACGACAAACTCATGAATTAAAAAAATATTCTACCATAATTTATTACTAATTGATATACGAAAATAATTTACAGATTATCAAATTTCTGTTTTTTGGCGGTCAATAGACAAATCTGGCTAAGGTTTGTTTATAATGCCTAATTATCATTGTTCTAGTATACAGAGGCACAGAATAGAGGTGACTAAGCTGTCGAATTACCTGCATGAGTGGCATTGAGTGCTTTTAAAATAGACAACTTGCATGTTAGACTAGTTTTTGATCTAGGCAAAAAAAGTAAATTCCCGTAAAGAACTTATTAAAATTAGTAAAATTGCAAAATTTGGTCACGAAATGTTGTAAAATACAGAAAATATAGCCTTGCGAAGTTTGCATATTTTGTATATGTTTGTATTACGTGCGGAAATTGTTACCATTTTTGAGCCGAAAATGGTAATAATTTTCGCACGTAATACAAACATATATACAAAATTTGCAAGACTATATTTTTTAAGCTTTACAACATTTCGCAACCAAATTTTGCAATTTTACAAATTTCATTATGTTTTTTTTTTAGCTATGCCGTTTGATTCCCTTCTCTTCACTTCGATTAAAATTTAGTCTAACATGCAAGTTGTCCATTACTTTTGGTCTATTCTAAGCTTCATGTAAACTAGAACAATAGGAACTAGGCATGTTAGGCAGCAATAATGCAAACAACGTTAGCTAAATTTGTTTATGACAAAAATTTAAAAATATATATTCTATGCCTAATCGTTCAATAAAATTCCGAAGTCATCCTTTCTGTTCGATTTTGGGAGTAAACATCAATACTTCTATCTTAGATATTCGCTTCTATTCACAATCAACCTTTTGCAAACGTAAAAAATGGACTTGTGGTGACGCCACCCAATGACGTCATTCTATCTGACTTCGTACCCAGTACCTGTCGCGTGTATATTCTATAACGAATATTTGGTACCATTTTCCCTACGTGGTTGGCGAGTCTACGGCTATGTAATTGTCTGTTTTTACCGGTGTCTTTTGCTCGTCTTTCCACAAAAATTTGAACCTTTAAAAAAGAGAACATTTCATTGCGTGTACATGCGAACGGGCGCTGAGGGTACGCACTATGCCCCCACCCACATACGAACAAGCAAACACCCTCAGTATTAACCAGCGTGTACTCAAATTTTCATTTTTCGCTGGCCCCAAAGTTGACGAGCATAACTGTCGCCAGTGAAGCCATATTCTCAGGTAGTTATTACAGAGTCCCCACCTTTTAGTGAAGATGAAATTCAAGGACTTTTCCAGGACTTTCAAGGACCTTTTTCAGTATATTCAAGGACCATGTATTAACCACCTTTTTAGTTTACACATAATCATAATGTGAACAAATATCAAATTACGTGACCGACTGACCGTCGAATACCCGCTTCGCAACACAACTTTTGGACAATTGTTATACATAATTTTAATTGAAGTCAGGCACGGATTTTCTGGGGGTGCAGGGGGGTGCGCACCCCACCAGAAATGATTTGCAACCCCCATAGGCATTTGGCACCCCCGCAAATTACATATATTTTGATTTGATAGTTTCATATTTGATTGTTCTTACTACTAAATTTGTAAAATTACCAATATTATGGTCTCAGATCTCGCCATGCAGGCCTAGAAAACAAATTTTGTTCAACTTTTTCCTTGGCCTTTCCGGGCATTGCCACCACGCCCTGGACAAAGCAAGCAGCAGCACCCCCCCAGATTTTTATCCACCCCCCCGAACGAAAATATGAAAATCCGTCTCTGATTGAAATTGGAGAAAATAAACATTTGGGCAATAATCCTTGGGCTGGTAATAATTCTTCAATTATTTCCAGCCTAGTGAAAAAAAATTCCAGGACTTTCAAGGACCATATCAGTTTCAAAGGACTTTCCAGGCCTGGATTTTTTTTAACAAATTCAAGGACTTTCCAGGATTTTCAAGGACCGTGGGGACCCTGTTATTATCACTATGTTACACTTACAATTTCGAGATTCCAGATTTATGGACATGTTTTTCTTTCGCTTTATCTGATGACGTGTTTAACTCCAACGAAGCCGAGTCCACTTCATCTTCGCTGAAATAGATACACAAAATTCGTTTGTTGTGCAAGCTATTCAAGAAATGCAAGAACCCCCGAGTCCCGGTGTCCCACTTGAACCTGTAAAGCTTTCCTTTAGAATGGTAGGGTAAAACTTTTCCAGCTGAGCCCTGCAATGACAAACTGAGCAGCATATGAACACCTTTTGTCGCTGGAAATCTTACAGTTCTTTCAACTTTTTTTGTTTTAAATTTCATGCAATATATAGCTTAATGCAAAGGTGAAAAAAGTATCGGAACTTTTTTGGGGATCTTATGTTTGATGGCTAATTCTGAAAGTTGCACTGATTGAATATCTATATGCCTAATTAATCTGCTAACTCCATATAACTAAATCACGGCGTAACAGCTTCATTAAAAATATTCATTGCAGCCAATAGTAGGAATTTGTTTTTAATCCTGTAGGACTTTAACTACCATAATGACTACTTTAGCATTTATATATCTTGTATGCCTTATCATTCTTAAAGACACACTATTTCACAAAAAAACAGTTCTGTTATTTCCCCCTATTGTATCTATAATACTATATTACCTGTATTTGTAATCTTTGAGCCCTAAACCCAGGTTGCCAGAAAGAAGAAATCATTCCCCCCTCTCATGGCTTAATCTATAGCCTACCATGCTTATAATTGTCATTATAGCTTTGTTATACAGTTATACTCAGCTATCAATCAAAGGTTTTTGGAAATAATTGGGAGGCGGGGTGCTTGGCCCCTGTCCCCTCCTCTGAGTTGAGGTAAATCAGAGTATTCCAAGTAGGCTTGCCCAAGTCGCTCGCTAGGGACCGCGCGTAGCAAGAAGGGAGCGCTTGAGAAAGACGGAACCGCGGACTTTGGAAAGTCTATATTCCAAGCTAAGGTAATCCAACTTTAGAATGCTCTTGTGCGCTCAATATTGACTGCACAGTAAATTAAAGATTTTTTTACTTGCCAGTTGAAATCGCTTTTCTATAAATTTTCACCTATGAGCATTAGAAAAACCAATTAATATCTCTAATGCGTATAAATGCCAGGCAATAAGCTTAAACTAGAAGTGACCATGAGATATTAGGGCTTTTAAAAATTTTATCGATTTTTTATACACTCTGCACATATCAATTAGGGCACTATATCGAGTTTTCCATACCTGGTCTTTTTATAAAACGCCAAATCTTCCTCGAGCATGATCACCTTCTCTTTCAGTTCGTTTCTTTCTTTCAAGACTCTCTGCAGTTCTTTTAAAGTAAACCGAGGCCGGTTAGGATCTTTCGAAACAGGAGACTCCACGTTCTCTTTCTTCTTGAGTTTGTCTTCAGTTTTTGCCGTTTTATCAAACTCGTTGTTCAGCCTAATAATGGCCGAACCGCTGGTTGCTTTCGAAACCTGTTGTTTCAACACGTTTATGTCGGCTTCGAGATCAGCTTTTTCTTGCGCGAGAGTTGAGTTTCGGGATTTTTGTAAAGTCAGATTACGACGAATTGTTTCGTTGATGTTAGCAAGCCGTTCAACCTGTTCTTCCATCTGAAAAAGAATTTGAAAAGGCAAGTTTTCATTGAGAAGTTTACTTTCTCATATATACAGCGAATTAAAAAAAGGTGGTCCTTTGCAAACCTTAAGCTCTAAACTTTAAACTCTAAGCGTACAAGGCATAATGCGAGCATCCTTTAATCAGTTTAGAAATCATATATTAGGCCCATTTCTTAGAGACATGGTAAATATCTCCTTACGAGAACAATTCATTCACAAATAGCTGCAATATTCAACTACTAAGCTTGAAACTTGTGCTCCCCATAACCCCATTAAGCTTTGCGCGGTTAGAGTTTAAAGTTCGCCTTTTTTGAATTGGCTGTATACGCGATCAACAAGATTTCCTCAACACGTTTTGTTGGGGGCCCTACCCAGGGTTCGTACACCTTCTCCCATTTAAAATTCCATGACTTCCCATGACCATTTTTTTCAAAATCCATGACCTTGAAGTCTGGAATTTCTGAAATTCGTTAATATTTTATCGATAACAGATATAATAAAAGAACAAAATTCACTTCGCTCTTGCAAAAATCCGCTATATAACAACAATCTATATTATTGTTATGACTGGTAAATTGAAGTAAGTAAAATACTTTGTTAATGTTTTGTAAAATTTCAATTTTCCATGACTTTCCATGACTAAAATTTATTTTCCAGGATTTCCAGGCCTGGATTTTGGAATATTGAAATTCCATGACTTTCCAGGTTTTCCAGGACCCGTACGAACCCTGCCTACCAACCACCTGGCGAAGGGCCTTCGCTCGAAACGTTGAAGTTCTCCTTGTATTTTTCAGGCACAGTAGTTACACCCCCCCTATCCATCAGATGTTTCCTTATTATTGCCACTACCAACACTCGGGGTGGAAAAAATAGGCGAGCACGCGAGCACTGCTCGCAGGAAATGTTAAACAGCTGCAGGAAATTCGTTTGAATGAAGATTTGCTGTTGAAATGATTTGCTATGAACACCCATGTCCCACTATAGGCACAACAACATATGGTTGACAGACATCATTCCTTGAATTTATAACCACGGTCAGCTAGAACACTATATGTTTATATGCACAAGCAGATTTAGCACGAAAATACTCCGTTGGTCTGCCGGAAATTTTTGTCTCCCGGAAATTTTTGTATCCAGGTTGAGATCCCAGGAAGAAAATTATTTTTCCTACCCTGCCAACACTGGCACAACCGTTGTTAAACATTTATCTCACGTCAAAACCGCCTATTGTTTGCCAAAACTATAGATTCGAAGTATATATTTCCTTGGAGCCCGTACTGTACACACGAGCAAATAAAACTTGTCAAGGAACAATTGCCCCGTATATGCATGTACGGGACTTAGATGGTCGTGAGGTCGCAGAAATGTTGAAACTTATACAGTTGGGTCAAGCAAATTAAACTACATTCTCTCTGCTTTACAATCTGGTATACTTTATGGCCACCACAAAAAAATCAATGGCAAATTACCAAACGTTGTTATCTAAACATGGTTCCCAACAAATTAACCTTCAGGAAAACGAAAACAATGTTTTCTGGTTCACTCAATGTGATAACCCATTGAGTATCAGCACTCTCTCCTTCACAAGTAAAATCGTCTGACATTAGACAGAGTAAAATAATAAAGCAGGCAGGGTTCGTACATATCAGAAAGAGTCGAATTCAAGGATTTTTCCAAAATATCATTCAAGATCATGTATCAGCAAATTCAAGCACAAAACACTGAAGAAAAGGCGTTAGAAATCAGTACAATGTCACGCTGAATTGTTCAAAACGCAACTTTTGTGAATTTCGAACAGCTTTGTCAGATACTTCATGTATGATCATGCAAAATCAATTCAACAAAATGTCCATTATTGAATGTCAAATAATTTCAGAAAATATCCATAAACTAAAACAAAAAGGATTGAGGTTCCGAGTTACAAATTCCAGGACATCCAAGTCCTTGAATTTTTGTTTTCAAATTCAAGGACATTCAGGACTTTCAACTTTTGTATGAACCCTGAGGAGGGGGCATTAGGGTACAATGCAACTTGACAAATAGGCAGGTACCGATAGTCTGATTAACACATTAGGGCCATTTATACGGGACAAAATAAGACGCGACTTACATAAGACGCGACTTAAATAAGACGCGAGTTTATCGTATAAAAGGTACAAAATTCTTATGTAAGACGCGTCTTGGATAAGACGCGTCTTACATAAGAACAGGACTTTTAGTTAGCTGTTCTTATTTAAGTCGCGTCTTAAATAAGAAATTTTGGACAAAAATTCTAACTACACATGTCCGAAACTTGAAACAACGTAAAATTATTAGCCTTGCATATTAAAACAAAAACAACCGAAACAACATTATAGCTATAGCAAGTAAATAAGAATAAAGCCGTAGAGAACCATTTATGCGATAACTCAGCTTATATAAGACGCGTCTTATGTAAGTCGCGACTTATTTTGTCCCGTATAAATGGCCCTATTGAGCTCTCTCCTTGATGAGTAACAGGGTGCATTAGGGTGGGTTAAACAAAACATTCACATACTGCTTCTAAATCATTTTTGACACTTTCAATCTCGCTGTTTTTACTTCTGATTGCATCACGTTGATTGTCGATGGTCGATTTCATTTGCTCAAGAACAGCAAGGTCTGCTGATGATAGATGCTGCACCGTCTCTGTAAAGCAATTATTGAACAAGGCCTTTATATATTTTTCGATAAGCAAGAAAGCACCTGGTTTCATAATCAACTGGTCTCACAAGCACCTCAAAATAGTTCATGGTGTAAGCATGTGATTTTAATAACCAATTTAATAACAGCAAATTTAATAACCATTTTTAATAACAGCAAATTTAACTCTCCCATGTTCGTTGAAAGGTAACATCGGAAGAGTTAAGAAATTGGTTGTGGTCATTGGAAAAAGTGGGCGTGGTTCGATTTAACTCTCTGAAATCTTAACTCTTATAATTCTCCTTTTAGCAGTGGTGTAACAGAGGAAGAGGGGGCCCTTAGGCATATTTGGTGTGTGGGGGGGGGGCCTGTTGATTGTCGTCATTGTTTGACTGAGTGAGATATTATATTTATATTTATATTTATATTGAATATTTATTAATAGAATGTTCCGGAAAATTCTGTAACAATAACAGTCTCCAACACATGTAACAACTAATAAGAATAATGTTTATTTTATTTTTGAGATGGAATAAAAAAATCAGCTGCCGTTGTCAATGGAGGCTTTATTATTTAGCATTATTAGTTTTGCATTTTCCCACTGATTCTTAACATGCATTCTTTATGTTTTCTAATTTTCTGGGTGATAGGCCATGGCTGATGGGGCCCCTAACTGTTGGGGGCCCTTTAAAAACTAATAGTTTTTTAACTAACCCTACCCAATGAGCGTTATGCCACTTCCTTTTAGTCATACCCCCTTCTCCTGGACATGTATACTGTACAGCATAACCTTTGGGTGAACCTCAATGGATCCTACTGTAACTACACTGTAATTATGAATAACATCATGTCTCCTGAACGTTTAAATTATTTTTGCATTAAGACACAACAATTTATATTTATCAACAAACCCTTCTTCTCCATTCTATGAGCTTGTCCCTCTGCTTGTAAACTTTGGTTTTCATCCCTTAGTTTTTCCAAAATATTATTCAGTTCAGAGATTTCTCTTGTAGACTGTTGCTTGTATTGATACAGTTCCTACAGGACAAAAATAAGTAAGTGCTTAACCTACAACCCTCAAAATTTGCCTCGGCACTCAGCAATTGCGGACGCAAATGCCGAGGCAAGTTACGATTTTTCATAGTTTGCCTCTAGAGGCAATTCCACCCGCTGTACCTTAAATTAAATTACAAACTACAGCGTCTGTTTGGGTTTTTTTTGCTTAAATTTACAAACTGCAGTGTTCGTTTTTTGTATCACTTCTTTGTTGGAATTGTTGTCATCGACATTGGGTGAACAACAGAAGATTTCATTCATAGCTACTTTACAAAATATTTAAATTTAAGCTTTTCAGCATCGGCTTCGTCTGAAATAAAGAACAATCTTGATGGTTTAAAGACTGCATGTCCAGAAACTTTGTTTTATCTTTTAGACTGTCGTGTGATTATTGTCAAGTTTATTCTTTCATACTATCTGTTGTTAATTACCACTAACTTTTTAAAAACATTTTGAATCAGGAATTTGTAAAATAACAACAAATTGTCAAACGTCAGAATCTATGCTCATTATAATATTTGTTTACAATAATTTCCGAACTTTAATTACAACTGCCGACGTGAATGCCGAAGGGTGCCAAAGAAATTGCCAAAGGAATTTAATGTGATTTCATTGCGTGCCTCAGCAAAAAAATTGCAGAGGCATTGCCAAGGCAAACTCGAAAATTATCGAAAGACTTCGGCAATTATTTGCCGATGCAAAAATAGTTGAATTTCGAGGGTTGACCCATTGAAAGCTAGCACGGTTAACTAGACATATAGTTTGATTAACCCATTGAGCAACAGCACTCTTCCCAAGTGATGAGTAAAATCATCTGGCAATGGACAGAGTAAAATGATAAAGGAGGGCGCATTGAGGGCTTTGCAAAATATTGGGGCGGGGGCACTAAATTTTCAACGTATGCATATGCAGACCTGTCAACTCTCCCGGTGTTGCCGGGAGACTCCCTGTTTTGACCTTTTTCTCCCGGTCTCAAGGCATTTTCTCCCGGTCGCTTGTTTCAATTGTTAGGAGGTAATTGGAATATTTTCCAGATTAGAATATCTGGCAAGAAACAGTAATCACATGAAAATCACTCGTTACCAGGCTGAAACTTACTCCATGAACTAGAAGTGTTTGGCTTTTGTATCCACTTTTGCAGTATAAGTAGATTATCATTAGAATACAAGATGTAACATGGGAAAACTAGATGCATCACACCATGTTAGTATTAAATTAAAATTAAACAAGTTGTTGAAGCAAATGCAACAATGATTTTTAAGGGAAAATGATTCGAATTTTTGCTGTTTTGAACAATGCATATGATTGACTTTAATTTTGCTCTCCCCATTTTTTATAAAATCTCATGGTGTTTTAAGGGCTAAAAAGTGAAATCATCTGGCATATTAGGCTTCAGAAGGTCAATTTTCACTAAAGGAAAATTAAAGGAAAATCACTCGGGCTTCAAGTTTTAAATAGAAAAAGGTACCTATCAACTAACAGCAACTATATTTGGAAAAAGATATATTATATAAAACCCCCTAACTCACTCAGGTTTGCAGTTAGCTCAAATCACTAACTGGGTTACAGTGGATCCTAATACCTAAAACCAGTAATGGGCCATTCCATTTAATTACAAAAGTAGAATGATTATGCTCGATCTCCTTCCACTTGAGTCTCGTCGGCAAATGAAGGACTTAATATTTCTCTTTAAACTCAAGAATGGGTTATATAGTCTTGACTTTGAGGAATATGCCGAGAATGTTCAGATGAAGCCTCAATCTGGTTATAATTTAAGAAATTCTCATCAAGATAATTTTTCTGAATTTAGGTATAGAACAAACTATTTTGGTTATTCATATTTTCCTAGAGCTATACGCTCATGGAACAGTCTACCTCCTACTTTAAAAACTATTGCAAGAATAAGTACTTTTAAAACTGCATTAAAGGAACTCTACTCTTTGAGATTGGTAGATAGTAGTGACTTTTAACTTAGCTGAAATTATATAGTATTGACAATGTAGTGTTGTATTTAATTAATGGCATGTTATGTATGTATGTATAGTTAAATGGTAGCTGTAATCAATTGGGACTATGTCCTGTGCGGCCACCTTTTGCCAATGTAAATATTTTATTTTTGCAAAAAAGTGATTAAAAAAAAAATAAAAAAAAAAAAAAATATATATATATATATAGGTACCCCCCCCCCTTAGTAAAGGGTCCCTTCATAACCCCCTTAGGATATATATAAAAAAATTGGAACTCGCTTGGATGCAATTTGTCGAAGATACCCTAGCTAGGATATCTTACCAACCCCTTTAGGATATCGCTTTTTCCCAGGGACGCCGGAACTGGGGGGCAGGAGGGGCAGCCGCCCCTGTTGCCCTTTACCAGGAGGGCAAGGGGGGGGGGCAAAGGTGCACCCTCAATGGTGCACCCTCTTGGATATCACTAAAACACCTAATTTTTGCCATTTTTTTTAAATCTCTGAAGCTACCCTCAAGGAAAATTTAAGATGAAGACTCCCTCCCCCCCCCCTCCATTGGATATCCAGACCCTTCAATAGGGGGGGTGGTGCACATATTAAATGGGCTATTCCATTTAATATCCGTACCCCCCCTGTCGAGGATACATGTTTTTCATTGTCATACCCCTGAAGAATTCCAAGCTCAAAACCTTTTACCCCTGAAGAATTCCAAAATTCCAAGCTCAAAACCCTTTACCCCTGAAGAATTCCAAGCTCAAAACCTTTTACCCCTGAAGAATTCCAAGCTCAAAACCCTTCACCCCTAAAGAATTCCAAGCTCAAAACCCTTTACCCCTGAAGAATTCCAAGCTCAAAACCCTTTACCCCTGAAGAATTCCAAGCTCAAAACCCTTCACCCCTGAAGAATTCCAAGCTCTGAAAAATTTCAATCTCAAACCTCTTTACCCTGAAGAATTCCAAGCTCAAAACCCTTTACCCCTGAAGAATTCCAAGCTCAAAACCATTTACCCCTGAAGAATTCCAAACTCAAAACACTTTACCCCTGAAGAATTCCAAGCTCAAAACACTTTACCCCTGAAGAATTCCAAGCTCAAAACCCTTTACCCCTGAAGAATTCCAGGGATCCTCGACAGGGGGGGTACGGATATTAAATGGAATAGCCCAATGGAATGGCCCAATTTTAGCCACACCACAATATGTGAGTGAGCTTGTCCATATATTTTTCCGCATTTACATGAGTCAACAAAGTTCTCTCAGACATCTTAGATGTCTTATAAAAGTTGTCTGGCATTATTATAAACAGCTGGGAAAAACGTTTCAAGGTATTATTAATAAATCATAATTTCAGTATATCACTTTCACCAACACAAGCAAATCACTTTCAATAATATTAACATAAGCATATAAATGACAGTTTAATAATGACCAATTAAACCGTAAACGCTATCACACCATCATGCCAAGATCATAATTTGACTCAAAATTTGCATACAGTATAGACAAACAAAAATTAAAACAAATCTTATGACTTTATAAAAACCTCATCAAGCCGTCTGCGTTGACTTGCTTCCTTCTTAACTTCTGTTAGCAAACGTTCATTTTGTAATCGCATTTCTTCCAGCTCTAACAAGCCTTTTTCCTGTTCTCCAACAGCAATCTCCAAGTGCTCTAAAACTTGGATGACTTTCGGCATCAAATCCATCACTGCGGAATGTCCGAATGTTTCAATGATCTGTTCCATATCTTTGCCTATGAGCGAGGCTGTTTGATAAACATCTGCAGTTGTAAGCTGGCTTTCCATTGTTGAGGGAAATACGAAGAAATTTAAGTTGTATGTGAAAGAATTTGCCTATGTTTCTTCCATGAAATCTCACATTAAAAGCGCGTGATTTTAACTTAAAATTGTTATGCAAATTGCTCTGTATGTGAAATTGCAAATTTCTATAAATATATTCGAAGACGAACACAGGTCGTTGTCCTTTTAATCGTCGGGTGTGTTGGTGACGGGTGTTGCGGGCGAATTCATAAATATTTCCTTTAAAACAGGAATTGAATGATTGTAGTAATTTATTTCAAAGGAATTTTTGGGAAAACTAAGGAATTTCGAAGCTCTTGCCAAGGAATTTGTGATTTGGCTGTAAGAAAAAGATAACATGGCGGACAATTACTTGCTATTTTCGCTTGTTTTTTATGCGACATTCAACTTTATTGTCCATTCTTTTACTTGAGAATGCAGAACGATGTCAGTTATGGAATTTGTACCCGTGTATAGGACGGATCGGTCGCTTGAAGATGAAAGAAATCGGTATGATTTGTGTCTAGGAGTGAGAGTTGACAAATCACTAATACAAATTACGCCGTGGTTTATTGTCCCGACACCGGATCTTTAAGTTATATGACTGTAGATCCGACAAAAGTGTTTTCCTCGTTGTTTACTTAGACGTCCTAAAATGATACCAAGTAGATTTCGGTTGATTTCAAGCAATCTCTCGATAGTCGAGCAACTCTCGATAGTCGATAGTCGATAAGCAATCTCTCGATAGTCGATAGTCAAGCAATCTCTCTTGCATGTGCTATTAGAGAGTTTGAGCAAGACAACGAAGTACGAAGACGAAGGCATACTTGACAATTTTTGCCGTCTGCACATCTTCTTGTGCATACTGAGTTGGATGTCACTGGTGGTTGCTCAACTTGTCTTCCCATGTGTCGCTGTTGTATGAATACTGACCCTATTTCTTGCCCTGATCCAGAAAAAAAAACAGCGAGACATGAAATGGTATCCGGTCGTTTCGCCTCCAAGTCGATTCGCCCCCAGTTGTTTCGCCCCCAAGTCATAACATGTCAATTTGTATTTGTAAGAACACCCCAAAACTTATTGAATATATTCGATAAAGCTTTTTTAGCAAAATATATGAATTACAAACTAACGAACTAGCCCATATTTGACAAAATGTGACATTTCAAATGACAGCAAAAGCGTGAAAAGGTTTCACAAAGTCGGTGATCAACGTATACGTATTGATTAGTTTTTACAACGGATGAACGGAACAATTCCCGAAACGGTGATTAATTTTTGACAATAGCCAAACAAAACAATTCACAGCTTTCACGGTTTCAAAATGAAAGAATATTAAATTATAAATAAAAAAAATGACTCAATCCCGGTATTACTCATCTTCAAATATGCATGGAATATGTATGCGCGAAGCGTTTAATAGGGAAGCATTTCACTTCAGCTGACTTCTGAGGCTTTAAAAGATCATTGCGATTTGCATTCACAACTGTTGCAAAGTTAGAATGTCCATGCTGTAAAACGATAAGGAAAATAAATCATTTTACTTAATTTACCTTCTGTTGTTTAGGGGGCGAAACAACTTGGGGCGAAACGACTTGGGGGCGAAACGACTTGGGGCGAAACGACTTGGGGGCGAAACGACTTGTATTCCATGAAACTATATCCCGCCTTTGTCCTTCTGCCTTTGTGCAGAACGAAGTTCACAACAAATTTTGCCAAAATATTCGTTGTGAACGAAGGCAGAAGAACGAAGACGGGATAATTGGATTCATGTCTTGCTGTGTTATCCTCCTGTGTTAGATGTATTAACTCTTCATAGCTACTCATTGTAAATATAGTACTTGTTAATATAGATTAGTTAATTTAGTGATAGAAGAGCCAATTCAATTTGGAATCGCTAATAAATCATTATTATTATTATCAGAGTAAGGATAATTTGAGTCAGCATTCACAAACAGCTAGACATGAATTTCTAACCTGTCTTCACTCCTTACCCTAAACTCAGAATGCGCAAGATAATGTGCAAGACAGGCAAAAATTGTCAACCATGTCGTTGTCGTCCGACTTTGTTCTCTTGCTCAAACTCTCTATTGCCCAGAGTGGAATTTCAATTCCTGGAGTGGAATTTCAAGTGTATGTGTAAGAGTTCTACTACCTGCAAACAAGTGGCCAGAACGGGTTAGGATAAGAGACCGGTTAGGGTTAGAGTAGGGGTTAGATTGTATAGGGATGAGCCGATTAATCAGTAAATAATCGGCAAAGCCGATTAATCAGCCGTTTTTTAAATAATCGGCCAATTATTGCCTGATAATTGGCAAATAATCGGCCATAAGACTTTTTCTGCAGCTGCCAAGCACATGCTAAAATACTGAATACAAGCGAATAGATTTTTACATTTTGTTGCAAAACCCGTGTCTTTTGTCTCAAGCAAAGTGAAGCTGGGAAGCAGACTAGCTCCGCATAGCTGACAATATCCTGTTTTTACACCATAATCTGCCAAAACTAATCTTTGATTATTGACATGCAAGATTGAAGCTGTTTTTAATTGTACATAGTGACTGTATTGTAAACAATAAAACCGCATTTACAACTTCATTGTTGGTCACTTGGTGATTTTTCGCTTGCTTTTTAAAATAATCGGCAGGTACTGATTAATCGGCCAATTAGTTACGATAATCGGCTTATAAATAATTGGCTTCAGTGATTGGCAATTTTCCTTATCGGGTCATCCCTATTAGATTGCGGGACAGATTCATAAAAAAATTATTGTTCATAAAAATGTGAATATCGTATGTATACATGTGCGTATTAATAGTTTAATACTATGTCGGATCAATAGCCATAGAACATAAAGTTCCGTTGTTGGATGAATATAATTATTAGTATACTATATATATGATGATGATTAGTATACTATGTACTGTTTAATAAACAAGCAGGAGCGTTTTATTAGGTTTAAAGACACGAGCGCGCAGCGCGAGTGGCTTTAGACCTAATAAAACACGACCTGCGAGTTTATTAAACAGCTTCAAACATGACTACAAATTCAATAGATATACTGCCTTATTAGTATTCTTTATATAAAAAATACTAATGAGGACACGACTGCAATAGATACAGCCTTATTAGTATTCTTTATATAAAGAATACTAATTAGAAGTGTTTTATCAGGTTTAAAGCCACTGCACGTGACATATTATGGTTGACATGATTTGTCAATAAGCTTATGAATTGTTAATGAGTGTTTGAAATATATTTTAATTATCTTACATACATGCATAATTTTATTAAAATTAATATCTGATACTTTCTGAATAGTTCTCTAATTAATGCCATAACTTGTAGGCCTTGCATGTCCACATGTATTCGGATTTGTTTGCATCCATACCAATGAGTTGTGGATCATAGAGATAAGCCAGTGATCAGCAAAACATCAGCAGAGCTGATATACGTGGATTCATTGTAACCAGAATTTTTTTTATGTAAATGATGAAATTAAGAGCACATAACAGTATAAAATCCAGTCCATGCTGAGCACACTTGTGTGTCAATTGCCTTGGCAATTAAATAATTAGCATATTCATATCATATTGTCTTCACGGATATGTGTGGACAGTTGAGAATGCAACAAATCTGGTATATGTATGTGGACCATGCATATTTTGCATTCTGTCTAATGCCACATTATATTACTTGTTAAAGGGATAGAATGTTGGCATTAATGGGTTCATTAGTAAAGTGTATATTTTCTTTTCCCAGTCATAGTTTTAGGTCAGTAATATCAACTTGGTCGTCAATCAATCAAGTTGCATTTACGAGTTATTGCTTGGGAGAAGACAATGGCTCCACCGGCAACAGGTACTCTCAAAATAAGTAATTATATGGTACAAAACTTGCTGCACATACCGTTACTTAATTAACACACATATATGACGTCAGTATGGTGATGGAGTACTAATGTGTTTCATTATGTAGGTCAAACGATGAACATTATATTCATATAGTTGATCCAAATAAACCTTGGGATTTGTACAGGTATGGGTCTGATATTTCCTTATAGTATTTGTACCTCAAATACACTCTATGGCTATGTTACTATGTCTAGTTAACAGTACTTAGTTGATTTTATTGGGGTTTTGGTGGCCTATTGGGGCTTCAGTGGAGTACTAGTCATCAGAGTAAGTACCTTAGCTTACACCTCTGAGTTTGTGGCTTCAATGCTTGCTTTGGACTTTAACCTGTATGAAAAGAGTCCGTCAACATTCTGCTGAGTGTTTTGGATTTTCTCTGAGTAGTTTCCTTCCACAAGGAAAGTTGACAGGGTGGGTTACTGTAGGCAGGCCCGTATTAACCATGTGGCAGATGTGGCATATGCCGCGGGCCTCGTGCTTATGGGGGCCTCACGCTTTACTGTGCCACGCCCATTTTTATGGGAACACGCCTATTTTCTATTGGGATACGCCCATTTTAGGTGCCTCGTGAATTAGGGACATCGCGCATTTAGGGCCCCTAGGATTGGCAGTTTACCCCAGGAAAATATACAATACTCGCATGCATGTAATCTCCAGTTGCGCTGATCTGTTATATATGATCCTGTTTATACTTCTTGACCCAACAACTGGGCCAGGCAGGCAATTGTTTATAATTGATGCCAATCAATTGAAATATTGAAAGCAATTATTTAACAATTTTGTGTGTCTTTGAATTGCAAAGGTTTTCATAACGGGGCCCCCG
>CACRXK020000112.1:57432-118011 GCA_902702795.2 Paramuricea clavata
GGGGGTGAGGGGCCTCGCACTAAAATCTGCAGCGGGCCTCGCACGACGTTAATCCGGCCCTGACTGTAGGTAGTGCCAACAAAAACAACTTTTAATTGGTAGCGATGCAACTACCTGAAAAATACAAGGAGAATTTTGACATTTCGAGCGAAGGCCCATCAAAATTCTCCTTGCATTATGATAAACACATTAAATAATACTATGTAATTAGGTACAAGCATAATACTTGATGTAAAGCACATTTGATCATATGTACTGTACATGCAAATTTGCACTATAGAAATGGTATTGTAATAACTACGTAGTAGATACTGTAATTGTGATAATTTAAATGCCCCGTAGCATGGTGTCAGGCCATACAGAGACAATTACAGATTTGCAATGGAATCCATCTGGCTCAAATCTCCTCTCTGTCGACAATAGTGGAGTCTTTAAATTGTGGTGTATGAAGGTATGGTGTAATAAATGCATTACCTACTGTACCTGACATGTAACACTGTCGTGCATGTATGCATGATGTCTGAACACAAGTCATTCATAACAGACTAAATTTTGTATCATATTGTAGAACTGCTTAGTTAACGACTGGCAATGTGAAAGAACTGTTTGTATTGGGGAGAAAATTGTGTGCATGTCATGGCTCGGGACATCTGCAAAGGTATATACTACTGTAGTTAAAAATCCGATATATTATACTGTAGTCTACATCATTCTACAGTTATGCTTTTGGTTGTTTCCAGGGTTTTTTTCGCAATTTCTGGTCATGATAATTTTTTTGTTAAATTGGTTTGCACAGTTGCGCATTTTGTTCTCTTGCCCAAAAAACCGAGTCATGTTTTCACATCAGCAGTTTTGGTGATATAATGTTCGTTGAAGAATTTTTTTCTGTGTACGTAAATTATTGCAATTCGACTTCTATGTGACTTTTTAATAAATCTGTCTATCAATACTTAAAACGACACAACTTGACAAAACAAATCAGCAGCACACTTGCATATACCAAATAACAATGCTTTTCCAACAACCCGTTTATTCTAAGCTTGTTGACAAGTTGCAATAAGGTTATTGACTCAGCAGATTTGTTGCAAGTTGTTGCAACGATTTATTATTCATTGTTGTGTGGTTCGGGTAATTGTAAACAAGTTGTGAGTGACAATCTTGCCACAAGTCACAACCTTGCAGTGGTGTCAAGTAACAAAGTAAATGTACTTCGTTACTGTACTTGAGTAGTATTTTTGAGGAGTCAGCATGTAACAAAGTAAACTTTTTCTGCAGTACTTTTACTTGGAACGAAGTCGTTTTAATAAGAAGTAACGTTTTACTTCGTTATTTTCATTTTGTGGCGAAGTATTTCGTTACTTTCTAACTTTTGTTTAATTTTACATGATTTATACCTGATTTATTTTAATTTTTCTTGCATTTTACTGTCTTGTTTGAAATTTAGTATTTATTTGGTGATGTACCGAGAGATCTTAATCATTTGATGGCATCGGGAAATTCACAAAGTTTTCCCAGGAATAAAGCGAAACATCCTTTGACTAACTTCTGTGGAATAACAAGAGATGGCTGGATAGCTGTTACAGAGACCAGCAAAGTATGTGAAGTATAGTGCCTGTATTAACAAGGTTTCGTTGGCAGGGATGCCTGCATAAAAAAGGACTACCTAAAAAGTATAAGGAGAATTTCGACGTTTCGAGCGAAGGCCCTTCGTGTGATAGATAGATCAGACATAATGTTTTATTGGAATTTGGCCGTTTGCAGTAACCGAAAATACAGCTTGACACATCAGATATGACTTCAGATTATACGTACTTCCAACAAATTCAATGTTGCCATTACTATGCTAATCCTACACTAAACCAACGCCATCCTACGAAATTGTCACATTTCTTATCATTCTGACTTTCCAGCCGGAGCTAAGAGAAACTCCGGCTTCGGCTGACCAAAAAACGCAAGAGCTCCGGCAGAACTCGCGCAACTCCGGCGCACAGCACTGGGACACATCCAGGTGATCTGACGGTGAACAAAAGGACTGGGACTAGCAACAGAATAGAAATCCGTTTCGTACCTTTAATCACTTATCACGCCCTGATTCTTTTGTGAAACTGTTTGAAACTTTGTGTCCGTGTCTTGCACAGGGAAATAATGTCTGGGACAAATTTGAAATAGAAATCTAATACCGTTGATGAGATATTGAGTAATTTTAAACCAGAAATGGATTTCTATTTTACAACTAGTGCCAGGCCTTTTCCGAGTTCCGAGATCACCTGGATTTGGACACAGCTTAATGCGTTAACAACTACATTGGCAGCTTGTTTGGTTAACCCTTTAATGCGAGAGTAAAATCGTCTGGCATTAGACTGAGTGAAATAATAAAGTAGGGCGCATTTGGGAGCATTGTGGCTTAATCATGGGTTGATACACGTACACAGCGTTGTACAGTATACAGGGACGCCGGAACGATAAAAAGGCAAAGGGGGACGGACGCACACCAAGGGCACCTCTATAGATCAAAAGTTCAAAATCTACCTGAAAATTTTTTTTTACATGGAAATTTTTTGGGCGACCTCCCCCACCCCGTCGCCAAAAAATTTCGGTCAGTGTACCATTTTAGGGGTCAAAAAATGTTTCCGGACATACCAAAATTTTCCGTGGCGTAAAAAAATTTTCCCGCATATCAGCAATTTTCCCCTTTTATCCAAAATATTTCTCTAAAATCCAAAAATTTTCTAAAATTTTTGTAAATTAACCTCATTCTTTTCCAAATTCACACTTATTTTTGTAAATTAACTTTCTCTGGGCCTATAAAGTACCTGAATCTCATGATTTTGCCCGAAAAAGCATCACTGGAAATGTGATTTATCACGTAGTATTTTACAACTAAAAGGGCACTTCTGCCCCCCCCTAGCAAAAGGCAAGAGGGGCAGCCGCCCCCCCCCCTGCCCCCCAGTTCCGGCGTCTCAGACAGTATATATCAATTGAAATCACGAGTAAATTATTGCACTGAATATTTTGAACGATCTGTTGCTAGACATGTTAATCAGACTCTTTTCATCGCTGTTCTGAGTAGTAATCTTCTGTTTTGAACAATAACGTGACATACACATGTTCTATAGGTGTGTTTTGTGAATATGAATGCAGATATTGCTGTAGCGAAAACTCAGATCGATACAGATCTACAAGGGATACAAGTTGGCGATTTCTCGTTTTCCAATGGTAAAAATTAAATCGTCTGATGTTACAATAGATATCAAGATATCTATGCATGGATGTTACACTATCAAATTTTCTGTGCATGAATTAGGAATTTTGCATATGTAAATTCTAAGTTTTGATGGATTTGTAAGAAATGTTCCAGGAAACTGACTTCATGTTAAAAATTGAGTCTGTTTCCTCAAACATTTCTTACAAATATATCCTTCAAAACTTACAGAATTTACCTATGCAAAATTCGTACTGCGATCACAGAAACTTTGATCATATAAACCAGGCTTTCGACAGTATGATAGAAACCGGGCACATTGACTTTTAGTGCCGTAGGTAAAGCTAAAGGGTGTGCCTAGAATCTATCAAGGGTGGCTAGTAGCGAAGTAGTTGTAGTTCGCTACTGTAGCGAACTACAATTTTCAAGTAGCCATGCAGTAGTTTTTGACTACTTTTTTAAAACAGTAGTTGTAGTTATAGCGAACTACATTTTGCCTAAAAGTAGCCAAGTAGTTGACTACTTTTCAAACAGCGAATCGCTATTCGCTACTTTTTAAAATTGTTAGCAACCGTTCGTAGAATATAATGATATTAAGACACGGTTTGCTTAAAAGATTATTTTATACAGTAAAGATTATTTTAGCGCATTGAAAAGTGGCACTCCTGAACACTGTATAGTGCTTACAAAAATGTTGCTTTGACCCTTTTGTTTACTGTTGCTACTCGTAAGTCGATTTGTTATAGGTTAAATTACAGCCTGAGCCCAAATACCGTAAAACTAAAAAATATAGAGTAGCGAAATAGCGAAATAGTTCGCTACATTTTTTAAGCAGTAGCTGTAGTCGGTAGCGAACTACTTTTGTTCAAAAGTAGCAGTAGTTGTAGCTGACTACATATTTTTGAAGTAGCTGTAGTTATAGCGAACTACAAAAATTTTGTAGTCAACCCACCCTTGGAATCTATATGCTTATCGTTGATGTCTTTTCTTGCTTTTTTGAATGTTGTGTAAGTTGTAATCTTTCTTAATACCTTTTAAGATGGTCATGTTATTCTGGGAATTGCTGATGGCTTGGTTGGCTCTGTAGCAAGATTTTATAAAGTCTCCTTGAATTGCACTACAACCAGTATCCTTTCACTCACATATTCTTCTATTTTCATTTCTGGTATTTTTCATTACAATTTTATTCAAATTACAATTTATGACACGTCGCAGGAACCGATCGCTGGGACTTGTCCACTTGTCCCGTGAGGAATGTCGCACGGAGCGACCTTTCCAATTGTTCAATCAACTCTAATTGTTCAATCCTTCAATTGGTCAATTTTAGCCCACATTTGGGCCGAAAGTGGTAGCAATTTCCGCACGCAATACAAAGGTATACAAAATTTGCGAACTTTGCAAGGCTATATTTTCTGTATTTTACAACGTTTCGCAACCAAACTTTGCAATTTTACTAATTTTAGTACGCTCTTTCTAGCTGTGGTGATTTATTTGCATCTCCTCAAGTGCCTAGTTTTAAAATTAGTCTATAATGGGAATTGTCTATTGTGCACCTGTACTAATATTTCTCGTGCACGTCTCTGTGTTTTTAACGCTTAACTAATACAGATACGGTGAATATTGAATGTTCTGCACTACAAACCTTATCGCCATATTCAAACAAATCTTCACACCGTAAGTATGTCATATTGCATTGCGCTGGGGTTGCTTGTACGAAGTCTGGACAGCGCTAATCCACCGGACAGTGATTTTTCCAAGCTTTCTGAAAGATTGATATAACCTGTACATTGACTACTGTACTGTAGTATGTATAAATACACCTTTTCGATAATTACGTCATGACTACTTCCTTCGCCTGGGAGCCTCGCTCTCATGAACCAAGACGAAAGGCCATTGGCTCCCAGGACAAGATAAGATTTGTGACGTAGTTATTGAAATGGTGCAGTATTGAAGTCTCTTTTTGTGACCATAATTTAATACACCTTTCCGCAGAGTACACATCACTTTGGCTATGGAGCCTCGTTTTCGTGTATGTGGCATTAATTAGTTAAAGTCCAACCTTTCAATCACGCAAATGAAGCTCTGTTGTCAAGATGACCTTTCCGGAAGCATGCATATATTCCTGTAATATCACTAATATGCAGTTTGTCTGATTATAATCTCGCCAGAGTTGCATGTGAAAAGAATGCATCCAGTAGTAGTATGACTCTACCAAATCGATCGTAGGTTCTCTATGGGTTTAGGACTACAGTAAATTCAAGCGATGGCCTTTAGTGTTTAAAGTAAATATCTGTCTCTATTTTACAGCGTATGCAATCACACACATTAAATTTGTGTACAAAAACTCAGGAGACCATGTTTTTATATGCAGTAAAGGTACGTTTGTGCTAATCGGCATGTAGCTTAATTTGTTTTAAATTCACAGGGGCGTTTGTACAAGAAGATTATTAAAATTACAGTAACTATAAGGCTTTGATGCGAAAATTTCACATATGTACACGCAATGGACAATCGCTACGTTTTACACCACTCATCGATAGTATTTTTTTTAGTAATTAATGTTGTTGTTTTAGGTCTTCTTGAATCTTGTATTGAAAGATGGCAGATAACTGTTGAGCTTCAACAGCTTCACGAACTTTGTGAAAAACAACAACCACACAACAAAAAACCTCCACCCATAAAGGTCAATATGTCTTGCATTAATTTTATTTATTTATTTATTCTACGAACTTTCGTTGTGAGACCAGTATAGAAAAGACTTGCATGGTCATAAAATGACACCAAATATTTTTCTAGTTCTAGACCTGTAGACTGTGACTTTGCAAACTTAAGGCTAAGCAGGTAAAGTCGGTTCCAGACAAGCAAGTTTTCTTATCATTTATAGACCTGGAGCGAGGAGGATTCGGCGAAATATTACCCGAAGTGATGATATTTCATGCACTGAGGGTAATATTTCGCCGAATCCCCCGAGCGGAGGGGCTATAAATGATATATTATACCGAAAATTAAAAGCCTCTAAGCTGAGAATATAAAACTCGCCACATTCTACACATAGTTTCGTGAATACGATCATTACGATGTTTTATTTTTTTTTTTATTAACGCAAGTATTTGTCACTCACATATCGTTTGGAATATTAATGATAACATTTTTCAAAAATTGCTTCATGATTTAAAAAATAGCTTTCTACGAAGTTTGAAAACTTTTAAATAATTCATCACTCCTTAGTACATTTTGTCGGCCATCTTGATTGCGTGATCGCCGCGCGTGATTTGCGCGAATCATATCACATGTGACATTGTGAGGAGTACGATGAGCAAACTCTCGCCTTGATATACGACAAATACTTTTGGAAATATCGCAATTTTTCTTTTCTCCCCTGGACCACCTGAAAATGTGAATTATAGGTGGCAACGAGCATAAACTTGCGTTATTTGAGGGGGGCGCCTCCCCTCTTCCTCAATTCACCCTTACAATCCCCTGTGTGCAATTTTTATTTTTACAGACGTGGGAGTTTCGCTCGCAACATGTAGTGCGAAAGCACATTGTGAGTCTTGCGGTGCCTTGGTTACCTGTGGATCCAGAGAAAGGTCAAAGTTCTACCTACCCAAGACATAATTTAATATTAGGTTTTGCTGATGGTCAAATTAGAGCCTTAAACAGGTACACTTTATATAGCGGCAAGACTTAACACATATTAATTTGAGCGAGTAAACGGTTGGGTAAATGAAAAACAAAACAACTCAAGGGTTGGGTGATCAAAATTTATTGTCATTTCCAAAACACGACTCAATCAAATATTGCAGACTAAAACACAATGTCAACACCCATTGAAAAAGAAAAAAAATGTCAATACAATATGTAAATCAATCGGAGTCACTATCTTGATCAAATGCACGATGTCTCCAAATAATGTACATGATCAGACAACATGAAACTTTAGAGTTTAGACTGCAGAAAATTGTACAAGCAGTTATGAAACTCATGTCACAGAAGTGGTATAAAGGACATGTGTGACAACTGAATAGTTAGTTAAGCTTCTCTTATGACTTGGTCAGCTAGGACAGCCGCGACCATTAAGGAAAACTATGATTTACATTACGTGAACACAAGAGTGAAAATGAATGATGTGCATTATCTATTTATCTTCTCTAGTTTCAACTTAAGTTTGGAAGGAGAGTTAAAAAGCTTGGATAATTTCTCTTCCCCAACTCATCGTAAGTTAACCGTGATTTTTTCAGCAGGAGCCTGTTTATTGTACCAGGCCATTTTTAACAAGGCCATTTTCATGAAGGGAATTTTTCTCGTCTTATATGCTGGAATGCCATATAATTTACTTGTTGTAAAAATTCCAAATACGTTTTACAAGTCCAGATTGTTATGCCAATGGCAATAGAGAATTTAAGCTTCGCGTTATACGTTATACGTCAAACGCCAGGCAAAGAAAAATTTTACGGTATGAGATCTAAACAATAAAGAGTAAATGAACTTGCTGTTTTAAAACTGAAATACATAATTATTCTTTCGACGTAAAAAGAAAATATGAAACGAAAACGTTCAACGACAATTTTGCCAAAAAAGTTCGAACCTGCCGTTTGCGATTCCCGGAAACGTGAAGCTGAAACTCCCTAATGTGGGTTGCATACTGTACATTGTCTGTAATCTACGTGCCTGCAGGGAGTTATATATTAACTAACACAGGAAATTTTTATTTTTGGATTTTGCTTCCAGGAAGAGAAACAAAACAACCATTATGCATTACAGCTTTAAACCAACAAGTTTATTTACTCCTTATTGCCTTAAAGCGTAAAATTTTGACGTATGAACGCGAAGCTTAAACTCTCTGTGGAACGAGGGGTGTCGATCTCCATAAAAAGTATGGGATTTCGAAAATCCCGGAAGTCGTCACCTCGACTTTTTCGATATCATTTCAGAAGCAAAAAGACTGAAGACATCTTTCTGTGGTCACACCGACGCTTTCCTATCACTTCAGTATTCGCCATGCTCCTGTTGCCTTATGGGTATAACTGGCAACGGTTCTGTGTATTTATTGAAATGTGAACAGAGTGCAGAAGGTAATTATTGCTTCATTTCTTAAAAGTGCAACTACAGTAACCACTAATATGATTTTTGGTATGTGTAATATTTGGATCATTCGAAGAACAAATGTAATATACTGTATCTTTATAATAAAAAACCCATCTTGATCAACTTTTTCACTGTCAAAGTTTCCGGATATGATGTCATTAGGTGAATTGTAAATTACTTTTCCTTTGTTTTTTTGGTACAAAATCTGGAACTTTGACGGTGAAAAAGTTGATCAAGATGAGGTTTTTTACTATAAAGATTCATTACATTTCTTCTCAGAATGACCCAAATATTACACATACCAAAAATTATATTTAGGATGAGTCGCACTTTAAGTGTTAACGCGAAAACAAATTGTAGTCAAATTCAGAAATATTGTCACTATACCGGGTGTCCCAAAAAAAAGTACTCCTGTTTGATTTATAATAACTTCTAGACAAGTAAAGCTATCAAACAGAAATAACTTGCATTACATATAGGAAGGACTAACTTAGAATTTGATATATTACAGTTGTATTTTACTTAAAAATTCACCGAGATATTAATGTTCAAAATCGGGAGCATATTTTCGGATGTGTCTAAAATTAGCGAAAATCGGCATATCAAATATAACTCCAGCGTTTCTTTGTTTAATGACATATCAGGCTAACTTGTATTTCAACGAATTGTCGTTAGGGTTTGTATATAAGGGATATGGCGTAGATTTAGACATCTAAACATATGTGCATGTAAGTCTTAGCTCATTGTTTCCTGAAAAATGAATGTTCGAAATTATGCAAGTATTTAATAGGTCTTTACAAACTTAAAGGTACATGAAAGACCACTAAGGCAGGCTTAAATTTTTCTTAAAAAGCCTAATATTTTTATGTTTTTCATTGGTTAAAAACAGAGTTGATTATTTCTCGGTTAGAGCAGGATGAATATTATTCTTTAATGAAGGAAATAATATTGCTTTTTGCAAATACACATCACAGTATCGACGCTACTATTTTGTTACGTTTTGTTCCAAAAATGTTGCACTCTAAAAACACTCTGGTTAAATTCAACCAGGAATTGGGTTAATAATCCACCCAACACATTCTGGTTAAATTTAACCCATTTCCTGGTTAAAAATTATCAATTCAACAAAAATTTGGTACACTTTTTTGGACTTTTAACCAGGAAAATGGTTAATTTTTTTTAACCAGACTTGTGTAGGTGGATTTTTAACCCGTACTGGTTGAATTAACCCAAATTTAACCAGAGTGTTTTTAGAGTGTGGATGTCTCTGGGGAGTTGCTTGTTATGACTTATGGAGTTGTATGGTTTGATTGTGTTTCATTCTCAGTTTATTCTGAACTTAACAAGATAAACAAGATTAAGAAAAGGCAAAAGAGTTTGAGTTTTCTTAACAAGATTTCAGAACTTTGAAGAAGTTAGAAGAGCTTCACAATTCTATTGTGACAACATGCCCTAATTCAGAACTACGAACGCGGATATTCATGACGATCCTTCGCGATGCAGTGGTCTCATGAAATAAGGAAACGTATTCGTGCTAGGAACACATGCACACGGATTTCGGACAAATAAATCTTGCTTGTATTTTGTAGATAATAATACTTTGTTTCATAATAAACAATTTGTCAAATGTCATTTATTTACTGGTAATAGTGCATGTTTCAGTCGGGCAAATGTTGATTAATATTTGATACGCCGTTTTTTGCATATTCAGACACATCCAGAAATATGCTCCCGATTTTAAACATTAATATCCCCGAGAATTTTTAAGCAAAATACAACTCTGATATATCAAAATCTAAGTTAGTCCTCCCTCTATTTGATGCAAGTTATTTCTCTTTAAAAGCTTTACTTGTTTAGAAGTTATTACGAATCAAACCGGAGTACTTTTTTTTGGGACACCCGGTACAAGCAAGAAAATTAAACTACATCTTTTTCAATGCACCGGTCGAATTCCATGCATACACCAGAGCTTAAGAATTGATTTTGTATATGAAATCAGTAAATTTTTATTGTCGTTTTCAGCCGTTAGTCATCTTCATAATTCAGTAGCTTTAAAGAATTTGCTCACGTATTGTATGATGTCCGGTTGGGATTGCTGGGATGTGATGGTTGTACTAAAACACCAACACGATGGTAAGACGTACCATAGACTAAACTAATCTAATATAAGTCTGGTTTCCATATGGTCGTAAAATAGAGCCACGATCTTTCTCAACAGCCAGTTTATGATAGTTTATGCCTGTAAATCACACCCCGTGTATTTTCAGTTCTAGAATGTTGTATTTCGGCCGATTGAGAAAGATCGTGACTCAATCTTTACGAGGCCAAAAAAAAATATGTGGGTTTCCGGTTTCTTCTTATAAAAACTTAGGTAGGGTAGGTCGGTTTTAACTTTTTTTTTTAAACTTTTTTTTTAATTTTCCGAACAAGCGGACGCCATTTTGTTTAGTCAGTGCTTCCACATCCAAAGATAAATTTCCCTAATATTGCCTCAAATTTCAATTTTCCACAAACTTTTTCCTCCAAGTGGAAACACTTACAAGCATGATCCAATAAAAAAGTTTAGGGTCGGGATTTCGACATCCAAAAGCTAGGTAGGGACGGGAAACCGGAAACCCACATATTTTTTTTTTGGCCCGACCGTTACAACAATATGGAAACCATGCAGGCTTAAGGGCCTTCCCTTATTAATCCAATGTTGCTACAGGAAAAAACCTAAACTAAACTGTCCTTACCTTAGACTGGATAGGTCTACACATCTGTTCTAAACCGTTCTCCTTCGTGTTTCAGTAAGGGCCATCCATATTGTCGCAGTCTTACTACAGGAGGAAATCCAGAATACTTTCAGAAAACCTGTAGTGTTCAGTATAGTCAAGCTGGAAGCACTCTTCTCACAAGTTACTGAGATGAAGCTATAAACATCAGACATCTGTATATTATAGGAATTCAGAACCACAGTTACAACAGAGATAAAGCAACCGCACTAACCATTAGGCATTTTATCGGTTTATTTTTATTCAATCCTAGACATACTAAATGCAACTTTAGAACTGTTCGAACAAGAGTCGAAAACTTTGCCACATTCTCAAATCAGCAGAAAATTTCTGTCCATTAAAGCAAGTTTACTAAGGTAAGTGGAAATTCGCGAGGTTTTCCATTGTGGCGGGCAGGACCTGATTAAAGATTGTAGGCTTGCAGGGAGCACACGTATATAATTTGTATGCTTGGTTACCTTTGTTCTATTCTATGCTTACATTACCAGAACAAATGGGTTATCCCACCCAATTCACTCGCATATATAATTTAGATGCTAGGTTACTTTTGTTCCATTCTATGCTTACATTATCAGAACAGTTGTAAGTATAGGTAATGGGTTATCCCACCCAAATCACTCGCATATATAATTTAGATGCTTTAGGTTACTTTTGTTCCATTCTGTGCTCACATTATCAGAACAGTGCTAACTATAGTTATCCCACCCAATTCACTCACATCTTTGACTCATTGTAATTAAAAAACTGAAACATCTATCTTATGCAAATTAAATTTATTGAACGTAGTTATGTCTAAACTTAAATTTGGATTTAAGCTTTATACACATTTAATTAAAATATTAACCGAGAAATAGGCGTTTACACTCAAGGTAGCGTTTTTGGAAGAAGCGAAAAATGGTCTAAAATAGCCTATTAATTTGCATTATGGTAATAAAATGGCCATTTTTCGCTTCTAAAATTGCTACCTTGAGTGTAAACGCCTATATCTCGTCTAATATTCTATAATAATGTTTAAGACATACATCAAAATATAAGTTAGACATTACTGCGTTCAATAAACTCTCCTTGAATAAGATGGCTTCCTTAGTTTTTTTATTACAATAAGTCAGAGGGGAACTTTTTTTGCGCCACCCGGTATATATAATTTAAATGCTTGGTTACCGGTAACTATAAGCATGTTAGTTATCTGAAAATGTGAGATGGGCATAAAGTTTAAAAAGAACGTAACAAGCAAGGCTGGATATTTATTTCAGCATATATAGTAACAAGGTCTTTCTGGAATGATTTATTATTGTCAGTCATTTTATTTCATTTGACCAGTCTATATAGAGATTCCGAGACTAAAGTCATGGATTGCCATTCGAAACAGTTTCTTTTGGCGCTCAGCAATTTCTACAAGTCTCTGGTTCCTGTTGGGGCCGAGAGGCTGGCAGGTAGGTTTATAAAATGTTCCTTGATATTTTTTGTGAAATTACTTAGTGTTATTTTAAAATGTTGTTCTTTTTCATTTTAGTTTTTTGTAAGCAGATTGGCGTGGTTGACCTGGAAACCATGTTTCAAAATCTAGATCTCACAGAATTTGAAGTCGATTCAGGTGTGAGGATATATTGACCACGATTTTCAGTGCAAGCGATACGATCGCAGATTGATGGTCAACTTCAGAGATGTTTAAACTTAATTAAAGCAGCAAGAAAATTAGGCTAGTAGCTACATCTTCAATTTAATTTATTTGTCATTGAATTCAGGACTTTCGTTTTAGGCATGTTAAAAACTTTAATTCCGTTAACTCAGTGGCTTGCAGATTTCACGTTGTCCTTTATCGGCATTCTTCTGGTTAAACAAGGCTGGGAGGTCATGCCTGGGGTATGTACATGCTGTGATGTTTAATGTTTGGATATACCATTGGAGCCTACATTGATATCACCATCATTATCACCATTATCAATACCATAACTTTCATCACCACCACCATTATCATCACCATTCCTACCACCACCACCGTCATCACTAGCACCACCATCACCTGACCACCAACATCACCACTACCATCAGCATCATCACCTGACTACCATCACCTCCACCATTAACTGACCACTATCGTTACCACCACCATCACCTGACCATCATCACCGCTACTGTTATCATCACCTGACCACCATCACCACCACCATCATCATCACAGCCACCATCACCTAACCATCATCACTGCTACTATTATCATCATCATCACCTGACCACAATCACCTAACCACTATCATCACCTGACCACCATCATCACAGTCACCATCACCTGACAATCATCACCGCTACTATCATCATCACCATCATCAGGGTTAAAACTAATCGTCCATAATCTATCTTCAGGCGAGTCTCCGGCGTGACAACCATTGTATTTTATTGTTAAAACAACTGCTGCTTTTGGTATTGGTATGGTCGAAACAGTCACCAGCGATCTTACCATATTGTATCGGGCCTATTGGTAAGTCACACATACCTGATAAGCTGACTAATTTTTATGCATGTTGCCTGCAATACCTAATCCCTGTTGTGATAATGTAAACATGTACAATGGAACAAAGGTGATACGAAGTTTTTACTAAATAACCGAATAACGTTTTTCCCCTCTAGAAAAACAAGAGTACCTAGTACAGTTATTCAAGCTAGTTTCCAGGCTCTGGTTGGTCAACCAGCAAACACTTGACGCAACTGAACTGGAAAACAATGTTTCAGGTATAAAAATTATTCGTTTTTCAGGCCAATCTAGGCGAAAGTCTTTGCTCTATTTCATTCGTTGTTGCACGGTGAAGATACTGTATTTTTGGCATAAGGGAGCGGTCATTATTTATGGAGGGGGGGGCACCGAAGAGAAAAGGGGTGGGTAAACAAAATGTTGAGTGAGTTAAAGGTTGGGTAAATGAAAAACAAAACAACTCAAGGGTTGGGTAATAGAAATTTATTGTCATTTCCAAAGCATGACTCACTCAAATATTGAATACTAAACAAGCAATACAATATGTGAATCAATCAGAGTCACTTATCTTGATTGTTTTTCCTGATTTGTGAGAAGGCAAATGGTGTCTCCAAAGAAAGTACATGCGCAGACAACATGAAACTTTAGACTGCAAAAAATTGCACAAGCAGTACTCGTGTCAGAGAAGTGATAAAGAATACCATAGTGTGTGACAAGTGTGACTTTTGTTAAGTTTTTGGCAAGGGGCGGGTATTTATTTTTTAATTAATATTTGATGTGGAGTAAATTTTTTTAAACTTTTTTATGGTTGGATCAACAGAATCTTTACCAAGAAAAGCATTTCTCTACGATGTCCCCCCCCGGTCCCGAATTATACACGGGGGAGCTGGCTCAATCATAAAATCGTAACTCACTTTAGAACTTTCTATTTTAGATATGGAATTGTATTTTTCAAGCCACTTAAATTTCCTCTATCAATCCATGTTGACGTCTCCCACTACTCAAGGTACGGTTTTAAATTAGATTTTTCAATCTTGTATTTTTTTTTGCGTTAGGGACAGCAACTCTTACTTACATAATGACGATATATTAGCGCGTAAATACAAAAACAAATACTTCTAGACATATCGTTAATATCGTGGTAATGTCAAATATAGTAAACGAGAAAACGTTTATTACTGGCGTATAAAACTACTGAGAAGTGTGCTGAAAAACGAGGCGTCGCGCGATGAAAAGTTTTCAAAGCCGAAAATCGTTTTCGCGTTCCTCTCAAAATTACTTTGTCTTAACTTTATCTTGTAGTTAGCAACATTTATAAATGTATCTGGCGGTTGAGAAACACAAAATAATAACTAAATATTGTCAATTTAAATACAGTTATCATTGATGCTTTAAAAGTGACGCCACACAGTGATATAAGCAAAATTTATTACAAACTTCAGATATCATTTCTCTTTGGCGTATACCAAAGGAGAGAGACAGAAAATTATTCCCAATCATCGTTTTCTTCCAACCTTTCTGTCTCTCTCTCGAGGAGAGAGACAGAAAATTATTTAGCAAATCGTATCGAATCCAGAACATGCCCTACATGAATTGCTTCCTGTGTGTAAACAAAGGATTTTAAGACAAAGGGAACATAACTTTATTTTACCTCAAATTGAAACGGAACGATTTAAACGATCCTTCATAAATAGATGTCTTTTTAACTATTTTTAACTTTCATATAATTAATTAGGATAGATCAAGTTTTTAACTGTAATAATTAGGAATTTGACGTTTGTAAAGTTGCACGTCCGTTGTGACTCTAGACAATAAAGACTTTAATAATAATAATAATCTAAAACATCTTCATTTTACCATTATTTTACAGATAAATTAAGCATTAAACATAGTTTAAAACGTCGTATCAAAAAAACCTGACTAATACAATCATACCCAAGTGGAAAAGTATATTCATTATGTAGTTTTGAGCGTGTTACGTAACGTGCAAAACATTCACCTCTTAATGGGTTTGAGAAGAATCACAAGCTAAAGCTAGGATTTGTGTTCGTCTAAGGGGCCATTTTTGGACCTTCTTATAAAATTGAATTTGTTATCTCACTCGTTCTTTAGGAGTTGCCGGGAAACAAGCATATCTTAAACCCGACGAACCGGATGTGTTCGAATTTGGCGAGAAACCACGTGACCGGATGGTACCGTTAAGGCTGCTGACCAGTCAGTACTGTGGCAACATTGATGTCGTGACCAAAATGTTTCTTGGCAACGCATCTGACTGCAAGCTTCGACAGTGCACAAAGTAAGCGTGCTTGTATTGGGTTGTTTGCCTTTAGAGTGCCTATACGATAATTTTTTATCATTGAATTGCAAAGTTCATTTGAAATCATAAACTTTTTTTCTAAAACTTTGTTATCTTTCCTGTATACCAAGATATGGACTTTGTTTGGCATGCAAATATGACTTAAATGGCGTCACACTGCATAATGTATTTTACAGAAGACTGGTTTTTAGCTTGATAAAATTGTCATTAACTCAAAAATTTGCAGACGAAATGATAGCTTTCATTGATAGTTCCTAAAGTATATAACTTTCAATGTCAGTGGAATTATCACATGTTTGGCAAGGAAACGTTTTCTTTCTAAAAACTCATTATGCAGTCTGACGTCATTTAAGTCACATTTGCATGCCAAACAAAGTCGAAAATCTTGACATATACAGGAACGATATCGTTACGTTTTAGCAAATAAGTTACATTATGATTTTAAATGAACTTTGCAATTCAATCGTAAAAAAATCTTGTATAGGCACTTTGTGACCGGTATTCTATTCCTGCAGCAGGATTCCGGACTATAATCTCACCTCAGTCGCATGCGAGAAGAGTGCTTCCATTTTGACTCTCGCATCTACTATCGCAGTGAATTGCTGCCTGATGAATGTTTACAATATGCTGAATGATAGTGCATTGCATTTGAAAATGTTGAAATCCTGATGTGTATACAGTCGAACCTCTATTAAGCGGCCACCCTCGGGGATCGGCTTTGTGGCCGCTTAATAGAGGTAGCCTCTAAGTAGAGGTACGCAAATAATAGACCCTGGGCGTAGTCAAATGTCTATTTTTAATTATGAATCACAGAATACAATAGTGATTTTATCTTTAATTCTCAGTTTCATCTACTATAACATTTTTTCACAGGCATACATTGTGCCAACAACACGAGGCCATCACACTATCATATTTCACACTAAACCTTTTGAACAAACATTTAGGGACTATTGTGGCATAAATTTATTACTAGGACACCAATACGGTTCTCATTACCTATATCTAAACCTAAAAATCCTGCAGGCTGGCCGCTTAATAGAGGTAAAAATTGACACAAAACATAATTTGGGCCCGCTTTTTGGGTGGCCGCGGCCGCTTAATAGAGGTGGCCGTTTAATAGAGGGATAGTTTATAGTATTTGTATTACAAAATTTTCGGGACTTCGATATGTGGCCGCTTAATGGAGGGCCGCTTAATAGAGATTCGACTTACTCATTATTTAAACAATATCACCACAATTCACGAATAATTTTCCATGCAAATACAAAATGAGTTACATGCAAATCATCTCTTTTTGATTCCCCTTGACAGTATTTGTCTTTTAATATTCTAATCCTGATTTGCAAATACAAACTAAACAGGGTTTGCCCGGGTTAATTGTTCTACACTTCAAACAAAGTAATTGGAATTATGGCCTGAGTTAGACCTCGAACACTTAAATCCCGGCTAGCTGGGATATACGTCTGAGCACGCATCAATCATTCACCTTGGCAATGTACAGTAGTTTGTTCTGCATGAAAATCCTGTTCGAGATCATGTAAACAGAGGCTATTAAAGTGCCTATGCAAGATTTTTTATGATTGAATTGCAAAGTTCATTTTAAAATCATAATGTAACTTTTTTTTTAAAACTCTGTTATCTTTCCTGTATGTCAAGATATTGGACTTTGTTCGGCATGCAAACATTTGCACTTAAATGACGTCACACTGCATAATGAGTTTTTAGAAAGAAAACGTTTCCTTGCCAAACATGTGATAATTCCACCGAGATTGAAAGTTATATACTTTAGGAACTATCAATGAAAGCTATCATTTCGTCTGCAAATTTTTGAGTTAATGACAATTTTATCAAGCTAAAAAACAGTCTTCTGTAAAACACATTATGCAGTGTGACGTCATTTAAGTCATATTTGCATGCCAAACAAAGTCCAATATCAAAACAATAATGAACTAGTGAAATCGACATGGTGAACGCCCACTATGTCATAATTGATTTTCGCGCCAAATTTTTCAGTAAGATTCAAAATCAGGCAAGTGACACAAGTCGCTCGCTTCCGTCTTTCTCAAGCGCTCCCTTCTTGCTACGCGCGATCCCTAGCGAGCGACTTGGGCAAGTCTATAGTAGAGCGTGCTCCTTATGTTTAGATGTGATGGTATCTCTTTGTTAACGCAATCAACCGATGCTCAACCAGAGGATACTTGGGAACAAAAGTGGACAGCGTCGTGTATGTGCGGTGGTGTTTGGAAGCGATTACAGCCAAGCTGACGAGACTAACAACGACGTGAAAGTTTATTACTAAAGGCTAGCGTGTTTCTGTTCGACATACGTATCGAGGAATTTCGTCCATCTAATTGCTGGTCAACTTACATGAAATAATTTTATTTGGAAAATCCTTTACATCCTATAGAAAAATATTCTCATTTCTTCGTTCCAAGATCTGCTATACTACCACTGTCCACCTAACAACAGAAAAACAAATTATTTTGTTCAATTCTAGACCAAATGAACTGTCATTTCAAGTAAGGCACCGGTCATTATTTATTGGGGGGGGGCACCAAAAAGAAATGTTGGTAAAAATGTTGCTGATCCAACCATTAAAAAGTCCAAAAAATTTTACCCAACCTCAAACATCAATTACCACCAAAAATAAATACCCACCCCTGGCCAGAAACTTTACAAAAAGATACCATTCAGTTTGATAACAGCTTGTGCAATTTTCGACAGGCTAAAGTTTCGTGTTGTCTACACATGTACTTTCTTTGAAGATACCATTTGCCTCCAAACAAATCGGAAAATGCAAAAGATAGTGACTCTGGTTGATATTGTATTGACATGCATGACTGTTAGCATTGCTTTTTAATCTTCAATATTTTTAATGAGTCATGCTTTGGAAATGACAATAAATTTTTATTACCCAACCCTTGAGTTGTTTTGTTTTCCATTTATCCAAACTTTTACTCACTCAAATTTTGTTTGCCCAACCCTTTTCTCTTCGGTGCCACCCCCACCATAAATAATGACCAGTCCCTAAGGACATATTACACGAGGCGATTTTCGCAGCAACTTCAATGCAATTTCGGATACAGAGTCATGTTATCGTAGTCACAAAGAAATATGAGCATGGCCCGTATTCTACTCTGCTGATGCTTTCTGTACATGACATACTTTAAAGGCGGTTTTTCACTAAGCGAAATTTTTCGACCGAATTGAAATTTTCTTTTGTAAAGGCGGTTTTCCACTAGGCGAAATTTTTCGACCGAATCGAAATTTCTCTTTGTTTCAGAGCTCTCGAGCAGAACTAATTGTAAAAAGACAAAGAGAAATTTCGTTTCGGTCGAAAAATTCCGCCTCGTGGAATCCGGCCTTAAGGCCTTAAGGCCTTAAGGCGGTTTTCCACTAGGCGAAATTTTTCGAACGAATCGAAATTTCTCTTTGTTTCATGAGCTCTCAAGCAGAACTAATTGTAAAAAGACAGAGAGAAATTTCGTTTCGGTCGAAAAATTCCGCCTCGTGGAATCAGGCCTTTACAAGCACTCAGACGTAACTAAACAGAAATCTTTTGAATTTGAACAATATAAATTTCGGTTCGATCGAAAAATTTCGCCTAGCCTGCGAACAGGCTCTCTTTGAACTCTAAATTTCGCCCAGTGGAAAACCGCCTTAAGGAATGAAAAATGAAAGAAATGGGATGAAAAATGTCGGCAAAGTAAACCTTGGCCTATAGTCACAATTTTCCTGATGAGAGTACTTTTTAAAAATCGTGGCTCTATGCCAGAAATTGCATTACAAAGTTGCCTCATGTGACTGCTAACATTTGCCCGTTCATTTAACTGAAAACTGAATAAAGATCTTAACTGATAGATGACAATGCACCTTTCCAAAACGTAAGACAAAGAGACTACAGAATGTCACTGTCGCGCCATCGCCATAGAAACTTTTACTTGTCAGTGATGACGATATTATGGAAAAGGGATTTCATATCATCCTATAGTTATTATAACAGTATGTCTTCAATATGTGATCCAAACCCAAGGTTCGACACTTTAGCCGAATTCACATTAGAGAAGGAAAACGGGCGGGAAACTCGTGCAAAATAAATCCGGCAACAGACGAGTTTTCCATCTCAACTTTGCCGACTTTCTTATCCAAACAGACTTGCCTCACAACTTCTCAACAAGATGTGTTCAAAAACAGGCTTGTAAGCAAGCTTGTCAACCAGTTGTAACAATGCTGTTATTTTATCAAGTTGCTACAAGGTTGTCACTCGCAACTTGGTGCCGAATTGTTGAATTGCAGGACGATAACAAGTTGTTGGAACAACTTGCAACAAGTCTGTTGAGCTCAACAACCTTGTATAGCAAGTTGTCAAGAAGCCGTTGACAACTTGTTAACAAGCTGGGAACAAGCAGTGCGAATACACCCTGTTGACAAGTTGTTGGAACAGCATTGCTACAAGTCTGCTGCAGGTTTGTTCCAACTTGTGCGTTCTTACGTGGGTGGACGAGAAACCCATCTTAAATTCGCATTCAGACGGATAAAGGGTTGCCAAGCAAGGGAAAACTAGAACTCGAGATAAACATATAAAATTGTATATAAAACCTACATAAAATTGAATATAAAACCTACATCGTAGCAAACTGGAGAACTCTTAAACTATTTTATGATTTAAAATTGCTAAGTTTAGTATTTAACTGCTATCATCAAATTTCTCCAGCTTCAAAAATTATTTGTGAAAAGAGAAAGAATGTATAACTTTCGAACAATGAACTGTTTAAGAATTCGAAAACCGAAAACTGACTACTTGAAGAAGTCTGTGTCATACAAGCGAGCTGTTTTATGGAACAACTCTCTCGATAATGATTTAAGATGTTTGGAATACACAAGTTACAAGACTTTAAAGAAAAGATTTAAAGATCAATATTCAGACAATTATATATAAATATAGGTTTTTATAGTTAGTTTAGCTAGAATTTTTGCTATTTTCACGACCACACCAGCACTGCCTGTAACTAAGGCCCCGATTACACTATACCGGATTGTATCGAAGCGACGCGATTTCTGTACCAGATTGGCCTCTTGTTTACACTATACGCCACTGTAATCCGGTACGTGCCGCGGCGCGAAAATCACTTCGCTTTGGAGGTGATATGAAAAGTAATCCGGTACGTGCTGTACCGGATAAAACCAAGTGTAATCAGGCAATCCGGTACGCTCCGGTACTATAAATAGGTTTCGGCAAGTATATGTTAACATTGTCGTTTTATTTACTCGCTTTTAAATATTTTATAGCTGTTGTTTGCTTCGCTTTACAATTATTTATTATTTCTAGCGAAGACAAATAAAGATAGCGGTAATAACATTGACTTCTTGCTTTCAAAAGGGCAAAATTTAATGAAATACTCGTCAATTTTCGATAAGAGCGAGACAAAGCAACGTCGGGTGGTCAAGCTTTGTAAACAAAGTTATAATTCACAAGTACTGTCGAGAAAACGTCCAAAATGGTCAAAACTTATTATTTGTTTCCGTGGCAACGATAAAAGATACGAGCTGGCAACAGAGCGAAGTGGCATAGTGTAAACACCCTTGATTTTGGCTTCGGTGTGAAAATTGATCCGGTATAAAAATCAATCCGGTATAGTGTAATCCCAGCCTAACTTATCGTGATTAAATAAATACATATTATTATTATTATTATTATAAAATTTCATACGGATTTCCTTCCCCAAAGTTATTATGGTTAGCACTAGCAAACTGACCTAACGTCATTTTCGCAAGATAGAAGAGGTGTTAAATGGCTATGTAACAAAACATACCCCTACTCTAACCCCTAACCTTAACCTCAACCCTAACCCTAACCCTAACCGAATTAATAAAAAAATCCAAAAAGAAACGACTTTACAAAATCGGTAGGGCGGTTTGCTGGATGGAAAAAAGTGCTAACAAGTTACTATATTCAGACGGTTTTCATGCTCTGGTTTTCATGGACGACTTTCCCATCTCTAATATGAATTCGGCTATTTGCATGTGTAAGTCCAATGTTTGCGCAATTTTGTACAGTTGTGAATTTGTGTTTTTGCTTTTTCATTTGAAGAAAGACCTACTGTCATAAATACAACTCTCGTTAAAACAAACACCAAATGTTCTCCTACCTCTGGCCATTTTTCTTGTATAAAATCAATAACGTCATCTTTTACGTCACCCTGAATGATGATCTCATCGTCGCCAGTGATTGAAGTACCACAAGCGAACTTCTGACCAAACGACTTAGTTGCTTTCTTTATATCGATTTCTGAAAATGAAATTTACGATACAACTTCAATATTTTGATGACCCTAAACCTCACACTTAATCCTAACCTAAACGCTAACCTAAATCCTAATCTGATCTAAATCCCAACCCCCTAATAACAGGACTCCGGGAACTCCACTCGACACGACTAATTGTTGAAGCCAAAGAAAGGATTTGTAAAAAGAAATTCGAGTGGAATTTTTATACATTTTTGAGACAGGGTTCGTAGTCTCCAAGACCAAAAAAATTCAAAGACTTTCAAAGATTTTTTCTGCCTATTTTCAAAGACTTTTCAAAGATCTTTGAGAGCAATCAGCTGTCGAAAAATGGCGAGTGTAAGCACCATTTTTACCCAGTAATCAGTCCCGTCAAATCACATCCTCAAATGCGCATTTTCGTCGATATTTGCGAAAATCTTGATTCAATCAATCTATTTTATTAGCTAGGAAATCGTATAATCAATTCCTCACTAAAGAATTTAAAGACTTTTAAAGACTTTCTTCGCTTTTTCACACAATTTAAAGACTTCAAAGACCTTAAAGACCTGCATTCCAATTTAAAGACTTTCAAGGATTTCAAAGACCGCTACGAACCCTGTGAGACCTAACAAGCAGAGTTGCTAAGAATGCAACTATCGGCCCTCTGGCAGGAATCGAAGCTGTGGCTCTGTGATTCCGGTGCAGCGCTCTAACCAACGAAGCCACAAAAAGACAGTTGTCGAGCTCCAACCACAAGTTTCCATCTAACAAATCCCTTTAGTTGTGCCGAGTGAGGTGCCTGGTATTTGCCCGTGCATTGTTCATTGGTATCACCTTAAGCCCTGGGCAAACTAGGGAACATTGTGGAAATATTTGTGATTCTCGATGTTTCCTCTGATGATCCGTTAAACAGATGATGCAATTAGCCTCGGTTTATCCGCCATTTTGGGGTACTGCTTCTCCCAAGTCTGAGAGAGCACGCACCGCGAAATGCGACATTTTATCACCGTAGCTGTGTGTATAATGGTAAATTTACAGTTCCAACAACAGAAAAAGTCACTTTTGTTTTAATAGACCTTTCCCCTTTTAAGTGAAATTTTGATCTAGACAAGTCTGGCCAAAAATTTCATCACAGCTTGAAAGAGCATCGCAAAATTAGTAATATTCCGAAGTTTCGTTGCAAATTTTTGTCCAGGCTAGTCTAGATAAATGTTTTTCTTGGTAAACATTTTGCTGATCCAACCATTAAAAAGTCAAAAAAATCTTATCCAAACTTAAATATCAATTGCAAAATACGTACCCACCCCTGGCCGTATTCTTTACCATTTCTGTGACATAACTACTTGTGCAATTTTCTGCAGTCTAAAGTTTCATGTTATCTGCACATGTACTTTCTTTGGAGACAATATTTACCTCGGGACAAATGACTGATCAAGATAGCGACTCTGATTGATTTTACATATTGTATTGCTTGTTTAGTAGTCAATATTTGAGTGAGTCACACTTTGGAAATGACAATAAATTTCTATTACCCAACCCTCACCCTTGACTTGTTTTGTTTTTCATTTACCCAACCTTTTACTCACTCAAAATTTTGTTTGCCCAACCATTTTCTCTTCAGTGCCACCCTGACCCGCCGCCATAAATGACTTCTCCCTTATTTGTTTCAAATATAAGTCGCGAGGGTGGAAAAGTATCGGATTTTTGTATTCCCGGAAAATATTCCCCCAAGAAAAGAAAAGATACTTGTAATAATTTAGATAGATAAAAGATATTTCATTTTATGTTTCATAGTAAAAGTATAGCAAAATTTCAATGTTCCCTTGCGGTTCCAGAAAGTAAAATATTTTCCCCACCCAATAAGTAATGTCAACGTACCGAACGTCTTTAATCCTGTCACTACAGTCACATATTTTTTCTTGCTTCGTTGGGATAATGACACTGTTATTTTCTTGGGTCCTGTGGATGGCTGCAAGCAAAATATCAGGGGGAAATATATTAATTACAGTAAAATTAACCCCACTATCTGGAACAGCCAAGGGAAACAGAAAGGAGCAAAGAATGGAGCTATTGTATTTGGAGCGTGATTTCCTCCGACTTGGGTGCCATGTCTTTGTCTTAGAAATCTCAAGTGATTGATTGAAAACCACCATGGCCAATAGACCTTACTTAGAAGTGCGATTACGTCACACAATTTTTAATACAGAGGACATCTGAAATGCACACTTGACAGTGCATTGTGGGATAGTTTTCGGTCAATTCATTGTTTGGAAATTACGGACATACAGTAGGCACTTCTAAGGTCCATTCCCACGGATAACAGCGTCTTAAAGTGATTCATCAGTTTTGCATTGCGCACTTTTACTGCGCATATCTAATAACAAATTCCGGCTAATATATGTAGTCGAACTGCAATGTAAAGTGATAGAGAAAGAGTAAGGGAAAAGAGAAAAACACTCTGCATTGATTAGGCGTGCTTCAGGAAAAATACCTTCAAAAATGACAGAACTCTGGCTAGGGTTCTTGTGGGACTAACACATCATGTTGCATGTTTAACCCTTGCATCTCTTTAATAAGAAGCTCCGTGACCCTAATTTTTTATTTGACATGTACAGTAAAACGTACAGAAGAAAAAAAAATATATCAGAAAATAAGATAAAAATCATTTCTATAACTTGTTTCCCAAAATAACATGTCTGAGAAGATGGGAAAAGACATCTTTGCACAACGACAATGCACGTCAATGGCTTTTGATTCGCTAAAATATTTTCTTGCATATAATCACTAGATATACATTTTTGGTAGGATCCTTGTTAATTAAAAAAAGGATATACGAATATTTCTTACCTTTTTTTTAGTTTTAACAACACCTTTTCCTCCTAAATATTAAGGAAATATTAGACTATACGTCTTTAAAGTGCCACTAACCCCAAATATGTTATTTGCATTGGACAGTAAAATAATAAGGTAAAGGGGGAATGAGCCTAAATAGAAAAGCATCACTAAAATAGGTGTATTTCACATAGCACCGCTACGCAGAAGTGGTTTACTGTGGTGATAATCATTAGTCTTGTACTTGGGGGCATGTCAACCATAATATGTCACGTGCAGTGGCTTTAAACATGATAAAACACTCTTAATTAGTATGCTTTATATAAAGAATACTAATAAGGCAGTATCTATTGTAGTCGTGTCCTCATTAGTATTCTTTATATAAAGAATACTAATAAGGCAGTATATCTATCTTGAATTTGTAGTCGTGTTTGAAGCCGTTTAATAAACTCGCAGGTCGTGTTTTATTAGGTCTAAAGACACTCGCGCTGCGCGCTCGTGGCTTTAAACCTAATAATTAAAAACACTCCTGCTCGTTTATTAAACAGTACTTAACCCATCAAGGTACAATACACCCAAATATGCCTTATTTTGTTATTTTACTCTGTCTAATGCCAGGCAATTTTAGTTGTCAAGGGGAGACTCTTGAACATTAATGGGTTAAACGATTTCTGTACTGTAAGTGAATGGTTCTTATAAAGTTGACAAAAGAAAAAAAATTTAATCTGGGAATAACAAAGGATATTTTCGGAAAGAAGTTATCAAAATTAGAAAAACTGCAAAGTTTGGTTGCGAAATGTTGTAAAATACGGAAAATATAGCCCTGCGAAGTTGGCAAATTTGTATACATTTCTATTACGTGCGGAAATTGGTAACTAATTTAGTTACCAATTCACGCACGTAACACAAAAGTATACAAATTTGCCAACTTTAAAGGGCTATATTTTCCGTATTTTACAACATTTCGCAACCAAACTTTGTAATATTACTAATTCCAAGACGCTCTTTCTAGCTGTGGTGATAGATTTCGTTGTTCTTACTTAGATTAAAATTTAGTCTGAAGCGCAAGTCGTCCATTGTGGTATATTTAGTACAGCCATAGTCTATTAAGATATGATGGTGTGAAAACTAAACATAAGGCATTCGACTGTGTTACGTTTTTGTTTGTCACGGTCACAGTAATTGAGTTCATTGTACTATTCTGTAGCTTTAAAGTTTGCTGGGCATGCAAACAATTATATCTTGAGAGACTACGCTGTACAGCTTACCTCTTGTCTGTCGTTTCTTTGCTCCTGCAACATCTAATGCTTCAAGACCTTGTGCAACTGAAAGAATGTGTCGTTAATAGAATGTTTTACATTTTACTGATTGCATGAGTGTATATGGTTGATACTTTTATTGTAGGATTTAATATTCAAGACTTTGATATGTCTATTATTCATGTAATACTTTTGCAAATATTTTACAAAATTGATCTTTTGATTGTGGATTTTAGAAGTGTTTCATTTGGTATAAATTGTGTAAGACAAGGATATAACATTTGACATTTTTGGCACGTGTCTCACATATATATTGTCTATGTGAGGTTTTGCATTTTAACTTTACCTTTGAGCTAAACTATATCTATCTGAACTTTCACAATTTGTAATGTACAATATATGGTTATAAAGTACAATCTTGTCATGAGACTGGGTTGTTCCAGAAAAGATCCACACTCCCCCACAGAAGAAATGTCCGCCGTTCGAAGGGGTAAGGAAGAAAAATTTGTTTCCGATACATGCAGGTACCACAGAATATCAGTAAAATCGTCTGGCATTAGACAGAGTAATAATAAAGTAGGTGAGGTAGGTCATCTTCGAGTTAAGCCCCGACCACGCCCAAAACCACACCCATTTTCGTCAAGGACTTAACTCGAAGGAACACAACTTGAAAAATTCCAGTTAAACCCCGTGAAAAACGAGGCTCGAAGTCATTGAAAATATTCGACGCTCAAGTTAAGCCCCGACATTTGAGGCATGTAAAAGAGCAATGATTTGAGCGGTCCACAATCTAGCTGGAAATAGTTATTATACGTCTCGGCCTAAAATTGTCGTAAATAAGCTGCAGCCTAAATGAGTCATGAACAATTCATACAAACAGTCAAGATTCATTAAGTAACAGATTATTTTTGACTAGCTTTTGTACCTCTGAGCTTATTACAAATAAATTGACCTCACGGCTTTATTTCGCGTAAAAGGTCAATTTATTCGCAAGGGACCGGTCATTATTTATGGCGGGCGGGCGAAGAGAAAATGGGTGGGTAAACAAAATTTTATGGGTGGAAAAGGGTGGGTTGAATAAAAATTCACCAAGCCAAAGGGTGGGTAAAGTAAAAATCATTAAGTTGGAAAATACTAACATATTTGTATTATTTGTTTTATTCAGATCGAATAAATATCATTTACTTTATATATCGATTTGCAAAGTATTCCATTTGAACCTGCCATAACAGTTATGATAAAGTGACAGAGCATGTGAAAGTAAAGTTGGGACTGCCGACAACACATCAAGAATCAAAATACATGTTGCCCACACAACGCAAAATTCCCATTGGGCGAATCAATATGCCTGTCAATCAAATCTGATAACGTAGTAATTTATGCTACAAATAATTTCCATTTCCAATGTTGATTTTATAAATAAACATGACATTAATGGTTCCTATTGGATAGATTTAATTGGATATAAGTAATGTTTATGCAAAGGCGGAACCAACTTGACAAGAGTGAAAAGTGGGCGTATTTCGTTTCTTGAAGTGCAGGCCTTAAAATATCGGTCGGTCACGGACATTGTCCGACCCATTCGTGAAATTGTCCGACGTAGAAAGGAAACCACCGGACATTCTGTCCGACCTAAGTGAAACTGAGGTTTATTGTTTGTCCGACCCAACTCACCCGAGTGTATTGGTGTCCGACCGAACTGTAACTTTGTCCAACGTAAATCAAAATGTACCCTAGCCCAGGACAAGAAACTTGTGTGTTAAATGGAAAATCAGAGTACTATTGTATAAAAGGTCAACTGGAAATGTTGTTTTAACGTAGTCGAGCACGGGCAAATGGTGAAGTGGAAAACGGGCTTAAGTTGTCGAAGTCTTTTTGATACTGCTGTTCTGGAAAGCAAGTTAATTTTGGCTTGGAAATAAGTATGAAAGAAACAAATTATTTAATATTTTTACAACATTTACCGTTTATTCATTTGGGTCATTCAGACTTATTTCCGAGTCAAAAATGAACTGAAGGTCATCGGACATATGTCCAACCCAAACACAACGTGACCGGACATTTTGTCAGACGGCCCTGGAAAAGATATTTTAAGGCCTGGAAGTGTTGTCGGTGGTCCCTCATTTCTCCCAAGGGACTGCTCACGGTCTAGATGTCTGAAGGGAGTAGGGTAACTTTCAATTTCCCATGTGGGGGAGGTATGGATATTTTCTGGAATGACCCATTATTATTATAAAATAATAATGTACCTTGCGCTATCATGTCTTCATATTCATCAGGGTGATTGTCTTTCCACCATTCCTTGCACTGGTCGTAACTCGGACTGTATTCACAATACTTGCACAAAGAACATGGAGTATTATTTATGGCAATACTATATATGGTTTCAAGACTATGGTCTGAATGGGCGTATGGGCCTGATCTTGTTTGGGGGGGCACAGTATAGTTTGCGCGAACAGGCAAACTGAACATTAATATTTCTCCCCAAAAATGTTGGCGAGGTCAACAAAAAATTTTTTTCAGGACATACAAAAAAAAATTTTCCGGACATATCTACAAACATTCTACAAATTTTTTCCAGACATACAAAAAAATTTTCGGACATACAAAAAAATTTCCGTACATACCAAATACTTTTCTACAGACATACAACAATTTTGACAGACATATCAGAAAATTTTTCCTAACATCACATGATTTTTGCAAAGATATAAAAAATTTTTAAGGACATCAAAACTTTTCTGAAATTTTTATGTTTTGCCCGAATTTCACATGGATTTTTGCCCGAGCGTAAAAATTGGGGGGGGGCAAATGCCCCCCCCCCCGTGCCCCCCGGCCCATACACCTGTGACTATGGTGAAATGCTCAGGGTGGGATGCGTGCTTATTAAACTTCTGATGAAAGGTCATGGTCTCAGCAAGCAAAAATGGCACCATTTTAGAATGTGAATCTTAAATTAACCCATAAACATCCCACGCTTTCCATGTAAGGCCAATAGAATTAAGGCAGCCGTGTGAATTTTCTATCATTTCAATATTTTCATTATTTGTCAAATTTGTGTTGCAAGTGTTTCAAAAATGGCTTTCTGTTGAAATTTTTGGTAAATACTGATTTTGTTTATACAGATAGCAGAGCCATAGCAAAACGGAATCAAAGACATAGCTGATAGCTGAGAACACAGTGAAACAGAGTCAACGAAATAGCTGATAGCTTGGATTTTTTCAGTCAAAATTCGAATTTTTAGCTCAAAATTTGACAAATTCAAATTGTGAAAAATAAATGTAAAAAATCTGCATCAACTTTTGAAATTTTAGTTGACGGTAAACTGATACCTTAATTCCATCAGCTTAAAATTGTCTGACATTAAAGAGAGTAAATTAACAAAGTAGGGTGCATTGTAGCTTAATATGTGGTATAATTTTACAAAAGTTGCATGCAGCACCAAATCAAAAGTTTACATCAAGTGCTGTATATTTTCCTACTTTTTAGCTTATAAAGTACTTTTCTGTATGTGCACATTTAGTTATTTAAACTTCAGCACTGATATATAAATAGCCACTAGAAATAACCAATTGAGTATACCATAAAATACTACAGTATAATAGTACAAAAAGTACAATTTGCAAAATGAAATTTTACAAGTAACAATATTTTAAAATAATTGAACATACCTCGCTAGGTAAGGTACAAACTAAAGAAACAAAATGAAAAAAAGGTAAATAGACATCAGTAATAATATGTCAAAGTCAGAATTCGACATCAGTTTAAAAATACCTCCGCAATAAATTATTTCTAATGGATAACTCAACTCCTCGTCGTCCGCCATATTGCATCGAGTGCGAAAAACACGCGACGCGAAAGAACACGCGAGGAAGAACTCTCTCCTCGCTTTTCTCTCGCGTGTTTTTTGGAACACGTTTCCCGACCTCTTGACGGTCACAAAACAAACACACTAGACAAGCTTTGCCAGAACTGACGTTTTTATTAATGTTTTCTTCTTTTAGAATCATGCTATATTTACAGGGTGGTCTAAATTACTTTATCATGCATTATCTCATCCTAGCTACAGGAAATTTGGCAGACAAGACATTACCGTGACTACTTTGCTACACCAGTATCTCCAAGATATATCAATCAGTCAATCTAACAATCAATTAGCCAAACAATCAATCAGATAAATAGATAATCGATTAAATCAATTTTCAATCAATCAATCACTCGATCAATCAATTTTCAATCAATCAATCCTCGATCAAACAATCATTCTCAATCAATCAATCAATTAATACTCGATCAATTAAACAATCAATTATAAATCAATATTAATCAATCAATACGTCAATTTACTCAGTGGATCAATAATCAATCAAACAACAAATTTATCAGCAGCAATCAATCACGAAATTGTTCATGATCAGAGGTCGATGGGAACATAAGCCAACTGTAAGTCTTCATCGTAGAATTTTTTCACATATTCGACAAACTGTTCTTGCCAAGTCTTCGCTTTTTCAATTTCCATTTCATTCGGGTGCTTTTTGATGGCAAAAGTAACGAAAAGTAGACTTGCGTCGGTGTAATTTTTCCCTTCATATCCGCCCAATACTTGAGGCGGGTAAACTGGATCACCGTATAAACTTATACAAGAGAGATGTAGCGCTGTACGGTCGTCAGTTAGGGATGGATCGCTATAGAAAAATAAAAATAAATAAACCAGGCCTGTAACTAGCTATGAGTCAACTGTTGACTCAGTAAGATTTTTTGTGGAAAAAACGCAAAACAGGAAGTCTTCAAGTTTAGAGAAAACAGATCCTGAATGAAATTTATTCAATTTCTGATGATGGGCACAAGTACGAATTAGCGTCCCAAATATTACCACAAACACGTTTTTTATTATGCACCTGATCTTGTTGGACCAAGAGTACTTGAATTTTTATGATTGGACACTTGTAGTACAATTGTGAGACACACTATGAAATTATAGTCATTGTGTCACTGTTTACGAGATTGATTTTTTCTTAAAACTGTTCCCAGAATCCAGGAAGACTATGAAATTCTAGTCATTGTGTCACTGTTTATCATTACTGATTTTTTGTTAGAACTGCTCCCAGAATGCAGGAAATAGCGTTTCTAAGCCTTAGAAAATCAAACATTTTCTTTTTCTTTTTTTTTTCATTTTCATTTTTTTTTCCATTTTTTTTTTTAGCATTGCCCCGACGACTCGACTCGGTAAATCTAAAATCCTAGTTAATTACTGGCCTGTTAGGCTGTTACTGTAGAATGTATCGCGATTATATGATATATACTAGAAGTTACTATCGCAAGGGAAAATGCTAATAATTACATAACATTCAGTTTTGCTAATTTTTCATCCAGTTGCATCCAAATTTAAGCAAAATTTAATCAATTTGCCCTTGGCGTTCCTCTCAAAATTATTTTGTTTTTCGCTTTATTTCATTTTCTCTTTGGCATACCATATCTAAAATCATTTCCCAACTCACCCATTCGCAGGCTAAAACCTCTATCGGAAGAGGCTACTAAAAGCTCTGCATTTTAGCACAATTTTACAGATAAAGCACGCAGCCAAACATATGTTTTAATTAAGTTTGTTTGCTGCTCGAGAACATAGACATCTTATATACACTAGATAGTGCATCTAAATGATCTAATTATTCTGTAATTCAAAAATTGAAGCCGTGATTGCAGACTCAGGATATTCCCATGAAATGAGAAGACTCGTATGTTTTCTATTTCTTAAACAGGGAACTTAAACATTAAGTTAAACCTATTCCAAATACATTTTCAAACTGTTCAAATGATGAAAGTTATTGTTGTTTTTTAAGCGTTTATTAGCGAGTGGGAAACTCCAACATGACCGCCATCTATTCAAATTGGTGTAACCGCTAGAATATTCTTGGCTTCAATTTTACTTAAGGGGCGGACCATTAGAAATCCCGGGAGGGGGGGAATAATTTTTTTCAAAAATAACATTCAAAAGATTTTACTTACTCTGTGCATATTTTAAGATGATCACCCCAAGCAGCGAGTTTCGGATCATATTGTGAGGAGCATTGTTTGCCAGTCAACGCATCAATGCATTTATTTAATTTCTTGATGTCATTTTGCCAATATTGAAGCACACTCATCACTATACAGTTGTTAGATGAAGATTTAATACAAAAGTCTGCAAGAGTTATATTCTTTGAGCCAGTCTTTGGAATCACAGACATGTTCATCAAGTGAGCCTGCACTTTTAAGACCTACAATAGAAACAATAGTGTTCCAACAACTTGTTAACAGGATGTGTTTGCACTGCTTTGTACCCAGCTTGTTGACAAGTTGTCAGCGGCTTGTTGACAACCTCCTACAACACACGCAAAAATCTCACATCTTGTAGCAAGTCTGCCAACAAGCCGTCAACAAGTTGTGTTCGCACTGCTTGTCCCAATTTGTCAACAAGTTTGAAACAAGCTGCTACTCTCGATTTCAATTTGCTTTTCAAAACTGACTTCCAATGTTTACTTGTAAATTCGGAATGTTCGTTGTAAAGTTCCGAAGTTTGTTTCGAAGTTCGTTACGATGATTTACGATGATTTAATAGCAAGCGATTTGATTGGCTGGTTCACTTAACTAGCCAATTACAACTTACTAAACTTGATTATCGTAAATCATCGGAACGAACTTCGAAACAAACTTCGGAACTTTACAACGAACATTTCGAATTTACAAGTAAATATTGGAAGTCAGTTTTTAAAAGCAAATTGAAATCGAGAGTAACAACTTGTAACACTAACCTTGTTGATATTATCGGACTGGTTGCAAGGTTGTCCAAACAAGTCCGATCGATATAGCCTGCGACTAAGTCTGATACAGTCATGATATAACAGTATTGTTACAACCTTGTGTCGTCAACCTTGTAACATACTTGTTATATCATGATTGTATATCAGACTTGTCACAACAACCTTGTAACAAGTCTGATATTGCCATCCAGCTTGTTACAAGTTGTCAGTGACAGCTTGTTCAGAACCTGTTACAACAACTGGGAACAAGCAGTGCGAACACAACTTGTCGACAGCTTGTGAAGTTGTTACAAGTTGTTCCAATAAAATAAAATAAAATAACAACATTGTTACAACTTGTTGACAAGCTTGGTACAAGCCTGTTGCGAACACATTTTGTTGACAAGTTGTGAGATTTTACGCGTGTATATCAATAGCATGCACGCTCGATATATACAACGTGAGTTTACATACTTATCTCATACGAGGAGATGCGTTCAATCTCGAACCCACCGCTGTCGCATGCAGTTTAGGAGGGTTCAAGATCGATGTTTCGGTGGCGGGTTAGCCATTATGAAGCGATTTGTACAAATTTCCGACGAAAATGTAAATAAAAAATAAATTAACTGTTTTTAATTGTTTTATAATTATTATTTTTTATTTTTTTTTTATGAAGATGGAATATTAATTCTGTATTCAAAGTGGAAGAGAAGAAAGATGGCCGCCGAAATTTGTTCGGCACGGGCACTTTATATAAATCTTGGCAATGTTTTCGCAGAATGTGTTCATTTTCTCTTTTCAAGAATAAGGGAATATTGTAGAGAAGCTTTAATTTAAGCCTAAGTTTGTTTGTTTGCGTACTATGTTGGTGGCTAAAATGTTCGTTATCCAAACACGAAATTCTATACTAAAAAGTAAAATGCGTATAAAATTCTTCAGTACTTTTTAGTATTTTACCGAAATGGCTTGTGATAAAAACCAAACATACTTCCAGGGAGGTTAGTCCGGGATTGGACGCACCTCGGGTGGCTGGAAGTTTCCCGAACTCACACTTCCAGCCACCCTCGGTGCGTCCAATCCCAGACTCACCTCCCTGCAAGTATGTTTGCTATAAAGTCAGGTACTAATTAATACACAAAAAAAGAAGTAACATTTACATACAATTTTCAGTAAGTCCAACCGCAATATGGTCCCAGTAAGTGCACAATCCTTCATAAAGAAATTTTTATAACATGTTCGTTGATTTAACTCACTATCAGGCTTGAGTGAAAATATAATCTTTGCCGCCAAATACTCCGTCAACTTGACAGGAAATGGGTGCTTGCACGACTCTATGCAGTCCTGACAATCACATGCCTGCATTGTTGACTTGCTGACGGGGTCATAGAACGATTCATTGCATGATGTTATGGTCGCATTCATTGGCTTAATACCAGCCTTCGCCGTCACTGGGTAGTTGATCAAAAACGGAGATACTCCGTTGAGTTCAGGGTTACCCATGAAGTCTAGGAATTTCAATGGGGTACATTTTTCAACCCTGGTACCACACATGTAATTCATGATTTTCTTATGAGCATCCGGAAATGCAACATTTTTACAGGAGTCGTACAATCCATCTCTGAAAGCTTTAGCGACAGAATAGTCTATAGCTAGAATAGATTTTTCATCAGCACTCAGTTCTGTGGGGTTTACAAACATTGAATTGTTAGGACTGCATGTCAACCGACAGTTTAACTCTCGGAAATTTTTCCAACAGCTAGGACAGCGGGCCATTATTTGCTGGGCGCTTTTTATACCAGACTGTAGGCTGACAAGTTGATCATGATCACAGCACACTTTGCCACTGGACAGTAAAAGTTCTGGGCATAATTTCTCCAAGATTTCATGAGATCCTTGGTCGGCGACTGGCTTTGCTGGTCCGTTGTATAGGCAGTTCACAGGTTTGTTTGTCAAAGGGTTTATTCCGCACTGTCCATACCACATACAATAACCTTCTTTTCTGACAAAATGGTCAGCCTGTTTAAAGTTGAAAAACAAAATAAAAAAACCCCAGAAAACGCCTCATTTTAAAACTCCGTCTTACCGACGGTCGGAGTAATAAACTTATCTGGTATGTAGGGACAAAGTGGAGAATTTAAAATGCATATATATAAATGTCAAAGCTCTCGTTGGTAGGGACGTAACTACCTAAAAAATGTAGGTGAGAATTTCAGTAATAATAGCATTTATGTCAACACGGACGTCAAGTTGTCTTAGGATTTATTTCGATGAGATACATTTCACTACACTTTACATTGCGGATCTTGGAACACGAGCGGACATGTAAAGTATAGTGAAATGTATCTCATCGTAATAAATCCTAAGACAACTAAAGCCTCTGCCGTGCCTCTGCGGAGGAGAGGCCGAGGGGGGACTGGATTAAAAACTGTTATATATTTTTGTAATTTTGTAGCATCCTCGTCCCCAGTTCGGGCGGCCCTCGCCCGAGGATGCTTTTGCAGCAACTTTCAAAAACATTCAATCTCGTACCCAGGGCTTCTGCGCTCATTGCTGCCGTAGCGAGCGAGCGAGAGAGGCAGCCAACCTAATCTTTATGTATATGTATATATATATATATATATAAGGCAGATGAAATCTCGATCGTTTCGACGTATTTCGGCCTACCACAATGCACTGCTTCCGGGCCGGCAGGCTATTCTTGCCTAATAAACAGGCATAAAGCAAACAAGCAATGTGATCATCTTTCATCTTTGGTTTTCTTTTATGGAAAGCCCATAGCTGGCGTAAGTGATCAAACGGCATTTTGTCGATACGCAGTGGTTCGAGCGTTATACGCGGTGGTTTCGCTATTATACGCAGTGGTTCGAGCATTATACGTGGTGCTTTCGCCATTATACGCGGTGCGTTCGCCATTAGTTTTGAGCGCGTGTTACGTAACATACAAAAAATCTCATTTAGAGATTTGGGAACAATGCTATACCAAGGCAGCATTCACTACCCTGTGGGTAAACTAGTTTTATTTGAATTACTTTGTAAATATCTATCGAACTACAAGGCTGCATGGAAGAGCATATATTGTGAATGAATTCCGTGTTTAAATAAAGTTTTAATAATAATAGTTTAAACCAAAAATGCATACAATGTCAATATTTGAAAACCTTACGTACGGTACCTTGCTAGCGTGTAGTCCGTTGAACACGTATAACAAAATCAGCAAACCAATCAGACAAACGTTCATCTTGAATTGTTCCAGAAACGCACAACAACAGCAGTACCAAAATGGGCGTTTTATTTTTCAACTTGCATCAATATCACGGTCGATAGAGTATTTTTTCAGCAGGGCATGTCGCAAGCTTTATATAATGGCAGGATTGCGCCATTCGTGACAAACATAAAGTCAAACCGGTGTTCTTTTGCGCGCAATTAATGCAACTTTGCAATATCTTCACAGAATAAATATTGCATCACAACACTGCAAGTTGATTTGTAAATTGCAATGGCAGGATTGCGCCACTCGTGACAAACATCAAGTCAAACCAGATGTACTTTTGCGCGCAATTAATGCAACTTTGCAATATTCAGTTCCAACATTGCAAGCTGATAAATTAAATATCTGCTGATTTGTAAATTGCTTGAGCAAATTGCAACCACTTTTGAAAGCGTGACAGCTACAATATATATCATGAAAATAAATCTGAAAGGCTCATCATATCGATATTCAAGATGCCATGCAAACGTCATATTGACGTATTGGGTGTGTAGGTGGTTCAAGAACATTATTCTGTGACGTTTTCACGAGTTTCAGCGAGGCAAAACGCCAGAATATTTAAAAAAATATTACCATTATATATATATACTCATGCATTGTTTGCCGCATACAGAATATCTGGCATTTGTGAACCTATTTATAGCCAGGTTTCAGTGACGGGTTTCACATATATAATTCTATGCGGAACGCTAATTGACGTTTTCAAGGCAGGGTGGTGACCCTGATTGATTTACATATTGTATTGACATATCGCATAGACTGTTGACACTGCTTCAGGCCTTAAAATATCTTTTACAGGGCCGTCTGACAAAATGTCCGATGACTGTGAGTTTGGGTCGGACATGTGTATTATGATGTCCGATGACCTTCAGTTTAGTTTGGCTCGGAAATAATTCTAAATGACACAAATTAATATCAGCACAATGTATTAATTCTGAACGGTAAATGTTGTGAAAATATTAAATAATTTGCGTCATTCATACCTATGTCCAAGCCAAATTAACTTGCTTGCCAAAAACAGCAGTACGACTTTGTCAACTTAAGCAATAAGCCCGTTTCCCACTTCATATTTTCCATTTAATATAGTCGAGCCTCAGCCTAGTCCCAGTCGTCTTGAAGCAAGCGCCAGAAAAAAGTGAATGTAGTACGAGACTGGGACCTAGGTGTGACGTCACCGCTCAAGGTGCTTCAGAACGCCTAGCAGATTTCAGTATTTTTAATATGGCGGAAAATTTATATATACAAGTAACCTTTTAATTATAAATACGACAATGTTCGTTCATCATGTACATGTTCGATGTCTACATAACCAAATCAAACTGTATTAAAAATGTGCTCAACTAAAAAAATTATATACAAATTTACGATACCGATCGAGTTTGAGCAATCGTTGATGTTATTTATGTACTCGCAAGTTGTGATCAACACTAGACCATACTGGTATACACAACTACGCTTTCTACTTGACAGGTTTAAATTGCTGAGAGGTTTAAATTGTTTTAATTTGCCTGACATGACGGTGTTGTCAAAACATTCTTGGTCGGAGACTCGGCATAATTTTCAAGCTTCTAGATAGCATTTAATATGGCTATATATTTTAGTAAACACGAGTCATATTTAGCCCGTTACTCCATTCTGACCGTGTGGCAGCGAAACGTAGCCTACTTCATTGTTCCGACAGCATTAGAGCAAAACTAATGACTTAATTATAAATGCAAAGGAAATTTCCATAACATTTTCCATTTACAAATGAGGTATGCTTGGTAACCAGGCCAGGGACCACTTTTTTTAAATCAGGGACCATTTTACCGAAATCTGCTAGGCTCTCTCCCTGAAGCGTTCCGCACAGCACACCCAGGCATAAAACTTTTAAGACTTATTTAAATATGTCAAAGCAGCGAATAGAGAGAGAGCCTGGGACTAGGCTGGTCGAGCCTCTAGTCCTGGACTAGGGTACACTTTGATTTACGTTGGACAAAGCTACCGTTCGATCGAACACCAATACACTCGGGTCGGACAAACAATAAACTTCGGCTTCATTTAGGTCGGACAAACAATAAACTTCGGCTTCACTTCGGTCGGACAGAATGTCCGGTGGTTTCCTCTCTACGTCACGGTCAGACAATTTCACGAATGGGTCGGACAATGTCCGTGACCGACCGATATTTTAAGGCCTGACTGCTTTTTAGTCTTCAATATTTGAGTGAATCATGGCTTTGGAAATGACAATGAATTTTTATTACCCAACCCTTGAGTTTTGTTTTTCATTTACCCAAGCTTTTACTGGCTCAAAATTTTGTTTACCCAACCCCTTTCTTTTCGATGCCAACGCCATAAATGACCAGTCCCTTAAAAGGATGCATGAAAAATACATCATTCAAATTTATGACATCACTCCGTTTCCATATTTGGTCAGCGATACGACGATTTCACAGTTGATCAATCAGAAAACATGAATGTTTTTAATAATGGTAGAATTTGCGCGGGACAGTTTTAAAAAAATTGAAAAATTGAGACTAGGAAATGCCATTTTACTGTACTTTGTGGCACCAAATTGAAGAATTTGGAAGCATTATAAGCATTGAGGTCAATCCACGGCAAAGCAAAACAATGCTAATTTCTCATCCACAGAGTATAAATACTTGCGTTCGTCTTGTTTATATTGCTCAGTGTCACAGTGTGTGTGTGTTGAAAAGTGTTTTTATGCAACTGATTTTGTGCTGTAACCATGCAACACAAGTACCACAAGTAAACAACCAAATAAGCAAATGACCAATCAGATACTCCCGACGTATACAATAATTCTGATGAAGACTCGAAGTACCGAGTCGAAAGCTCAATAAAAGTCACTATCAATCCGGAAAACGTTCACAAATTACATTGTGTTGTAGTGGTCAGTATAGTAGATAGAAGACCGCTCAATACAAAATCCTTCGTAGAAAAAAATATCATGTAGTTTTATATCCTGTATGTATTGTACATTATACAAAGTATTTACATTCAACTAAAGTATAGTTAGTTTTAACTTAAAAAGTGGCTTTCTTTCACATATTTGGTGATCAAACAATGCATGCAATCACTTCTAGCCCCACTCAACTTTTGGTAACTTTGGGTATCCCCCTAGGGGAGGTGGTAACATAGAGGGAGGTAATTGAGGCAATCGTGGAAGATTCGCTGGCAATGTAAATGTTTGTGTATCATCTTCGTTAGCTATGTTCGTTTCCTTGCCATCCTCAGACCCCTTATTGCCGTGCTGATATTTTCGTTTCTTCTCCCATCTAGCCAGCCAAACACTGAGTTTCGGTTCACTTTTAGAAGTACTTGATGATGACTGGGCTTTTGCTATAATTAGTAAAAAAAATGGCAAAACAATTGTCGAGCAAGTCTACAACACTCTGGGCCTTTTTGCAAACCATGCTTTTTGGGGTGCAGTACATTTTCAAGGACCCAATACTTTGGCAAAACAAAATACTGGCAGTTCAAAATATACCATGTTGTTCCAAAAATATCTGTGGGTTCGTGTGTGAAAAACGGCAGTTAGCTCCAAAGTCACATGACCCTGTCTGGAAAAATCTTCTACACGGCAGCTTCTGAGATTCTTCTGCCAATAGTTGTACTGGGTCTAGTTTAATCAATAAAAAACATGTCTGCATGTGAGAGAATGAGAAATTGGTGTTCTGGTCTTCAAAGAATCAGGTAAAGAAGGGAATCATGGTTAGAGGTAAGACAATGGTTATTGTTGATAACAGTGGAGACAGAATTGTTTCTGCTAGACAAATGTGGTATATCTTCAACTGTGAATCTATGTTAAAACCTTTAAGGTGGCTCGCTACACTTTTTTAAAAAATTAAAGATTTTCTGATTTGGATATGAATCCAATCAAATTTCTGGACAATTATTATCCAACTGCCGTTGCTATGGCAACAATGACGTCACAACATGGCGGATATTTTATGTTTAAAGTAATTTAACTTCGGTGACCCCTATTTCTTTTAGTATTTTGAATTATTTTCATGATTTTAAAAAATTTCTATAATGGCAAAAAAATTTATTACGAATTTTCACATTTTCCTATCTTGAAAAATTTCGGCATGACAGAAATTTTTTAAAATCATGAAAATAATTCAAAATACCAATAGAAAATCATTTTATGAACTAAAAAATGGGGGACCGAAGTTTTTTTCCAGTTAAATTAATACTTTAAACATAAAACATCCGCCATGTTGTAACGTCATTGTTGCCATAGCAACGGCTGCTAGGATTCCGAACTCTGTAGTTATTGTGTTATGCCAGTCAGATACTCTTCGTTTTTCAACAAGTAATAATTGTCCAGAAAATCATATCCGAAAATCTTTAATTTAAAAAAGTGCAGGAATTCCGAAAAGCACGATCTTGTCGCCATGCTCGTTCTCCCGATGTTATTACGTTAATGAATCATTTACGTTAATATTTATTCACTCAGGCCTTAAAATATCTTTTACAGGGCCGTCTGACATAATGTCTGGTGTCGTTGAGTTTGGGTCGGACAAATGTCCGATGACCTTCAGTTCAGTTTTGACTCGGAAATAAGTCCGAATGACACAAATGAATAACGGTAAATGTTGTAAAGGTATTAAATAATTTGTTTTTTCATGCTTATTGCCACGCCAAAATTAACTTGCTTGCCAGAACAACAGTATTAAAAAAGAATTCTATTTCGACCATTTCGCTCGCCGCCCCGCGCTCGACTACGTTAAAACAACATTTCCAGTTCACCCTTTGTACAATAGTATACTCTGATTTTTCATTTAACAAACAAGCCTCTAGTCCTGGACTAGGGTACATTACGTCGGACAAAGCACGAGGTTGCAGTTCGGTCGGACACCAATACACTCGGGTCGGACAAACAATAAACCACAGTTTCATTTTGGTCGGACAGAATGTCCAGTGGTTTCCTCTCTACGTCGGACAATTTCACGAATGGGTCGGACAACGTCCGTGACCGACCGATATTTTAAGGCCTGATTCACTTCAGCACTAGCCAGCAAGGTGCAACTGTAGTGTACCTATTACGTACCAGACATTCCAAACATTGTGCTGAGGTAATGGTGACTAATGGTATTGCACATGTATGGGTATTCATTGCGCTGACGCGATGGTATTGCACATGCATGGATATTGCTATGTGCCGACAAAACTGTTTAGTCATCAATACATACTGTAAATATAGCACGCTAAATGACAACATTATACTTACCTCATATTCTAAATTCGCATAGCATATATAAAGGCCTGTAAACGTACACTTGGGCATTTTATGTAAATAACTCTTATAATACAGTAAAGGTACTGTATCTTAGTCAGTATCTCGCTTGGCGCACTCAAGAGGACATCGTCATCGATGACTTTCTACATGAAATAAATGTTCTGCGGAATATGTCTACGTGAACCGGCAATCATCTCCAATTTGGAAATCGGAAAGCAATACTCGCTCTTTGGCCGTATTTGCTGGTTACATATTCTTTATGGCAAAGGCCATATGCTTTAAAGTTCGTTGCACAGTTTGTGATGAGGTTTTTCAAAACCACTAACGTCAGAAACATACAAAATCTAAACACAGACGAGGATGGCTAAATGGCGTGGGTGGGTGGGTCGTGCGTCGTGGGTCGTGCGTCGTGGGTCGTGCGTCGTGCGTCGTGGGTACGGTGTTGAGCGTCGTATAGACAATGGAAATATTTTTTAAGACAGATAGACGGCAGACGGACGGACGGATGGATGAGAGGGTAAAAAACGGGCGGACAGAGAGGGTAAAATGCGGACGGATGAGAGGGTAAAATGCGAACGGACGGTGAGAGGGTAAAATGCGGATATGAAGGCATATAGAGTGGTATTTGTATTTTTCATGCAGAATTAAAATCCCAACCCAACTTTCATGCTTATTTTTCTTTGTTATCTGCATGGGTATGTAGTAATTTAATTTTATGCCACTATAATGTGCTGTTTTTCAAGGGCTTTTTAATGCAGTTATCATCCTAAAAGTAACGTTAATTCCCGTTGAGATATGACAATTTCAGTACGGCCTACTTTTACACAAACGCGAATTACAATGGCAACATTCATGCTTAAGTTTCTCGATTATCTGTGCATGTAGTAATCAAATTTTATGCTACTATAATGTGCTGTTTTTCTAGGGCTTTTCAATGCAGTTATCGGTTTAAATATACCTAAAATGCCCGTTGAGATATGACAATTTCAGTACGGCCTACTTTTACGCTAACGCGACTGCATGCAATTGCCACTTTCATGATTTCCTCTGGTAAGACTGTTATCCAGTCGTGTTGTAATCTAATTTTATGCCATGAGTGTAATGTGCTATTTTTGAAGCAAGGCATTTTTTAATACTGTGGACTGGTGAAAAAAATGGCAATGGCTATTGCCCCAAAGCCAGGTCCCTAGGACTTGTATGAGTAAATGAGTTTAACATTGAAAAAAAGTTTAATAAACTAAATTTGTTGGTGCAGCATACTATATAGTAACTGAACTTATGTTGTGTTTGAACTGAACTTATGTTGTGTTTGAATGTTTAGCATGCAATTTATTACAAATTTCACCTGATTAAAACTTTTTTAAAAAATGTGTCCTTAGAATGCACGAAATGCTATTTCAGAGACCCAAATTTTAAAACCATCACTAGCTAACTCGAGCCTACGGTACTCAGCTCACACCTTCGGCGATCGTATACTATTCTGCATGGGGGAGGACAAGGAGAGAATGGGCCCTTTAGCAATTTTGCCCCACCCTGACTGAAGAATCCTTAAACTGAAATGTACTGTTTTGAAGGACTTTTCAATGCAGTTATCCGTTTAAATACTTAAAATTTTGACGAGCTAGCATACCGCCCAGATAACAGACAAAAGTAAGCATGAAAGTTGCAATTGGAATTCACGTTTGCGTAAGGGGCCGATTACATGGAGCATTTTCAATCCCGGGGTTGAACTCAGCCCTGTTTACTGGGTTGAAATTTCAGCCCTGTTTGTAATACAAAACTCAATCAAAATCAAACGCGCGATTACATGACAAAATTTTCAACTCAGGGCTGAGTTCACCCCGGGGTTGAAATTTCAACCCTGCTTCAGCTAGCAGGGTTGAAATTTCAACCCCGGGGTTGAACTCAGCCCTGGGTTGAAATTATCATGAGTTATTCGAGCATACGTGGTAGAGATTATTTATTACAAGAAAACAAAATAAAGGCCTTTTTACTTCCGGGAATTGATGCCGAGAACGTATAGTATAGCGTTTCAACCCCGGGGTTGAAATCGTCCATGTAATCGCAAAAGATTTCAACCCGGTTAACAGGGCAGAGTTCAACCCCGGGGTTGAAAGTTCTCCATGTAATCGGCCCCTAAAGTAGGCCGTAACGGTTTTCAAAAAAATGGAGTGACACAGTTTTCAAAAAAATGGAAAATTCACCATTTAGATCGGTATTTTAATAAATTGTCAAAACAATTGAGTGTACTAAAAGAAATCATTTTATGAAATAAAAATTGGGGGTAGGCTGTTGCGGTATTTGAAAAACAAAACGAAAACCGATACCGGAAAAAAAATACCGATAATACCGATATTTTTTCGCGATTGTATTTTGCTTAATTTTATGCAAAATTTGCTTAATTTATGCAAAATTTTCTGTTTTCAAATGCTGCCAAACAGCCACGATATAACAGCTTTGACTCATTGGGTGCGTGATATTTTCAATAAAGTGTGAGACCCATCAGTAGCCTGTGATGTGTCCGCCGTTACGAATTGAAATTGCATATTACCTAATATTAGCATTGATTACCGCATCGGATGAAACATGTGTGATATTTTTGTCCGGGAAATTGTTTCAAAACATTTTATTCAACTGCGAGTTCGAAACAAAGATCGTCATATATCAGCAGAAAACTAACAATGTCCAATGAGGTTAGTTCTTGTTTTTCTAAAACATTTGTAATCCACCGTTGTTTACGTTCTAAAAGTTCACGAGCGAAATGACATATTACCTATAACTAAGCGAAATGACATATTACCGTACCTTGCAACGTACGCCAACGTAACGTATAAACAAACACGTTTTAGATCGCGTTCTAACCTTAATTGACGGATTTTCCCGCGGAGTTAACACATTGATCGTCTTTGTCCTTCTGAGTAACTTCAATCAGCGCTTGAAATTTGAAAAAGCTTGATATGGCGTTTAAATATACAAACGTAAACGTGATATCGATAATACCGAAAAATATCGATATTCCGATATATTGAAAATTCCAATATCGAGTAATCGGTATTTTGATAAAAAAAAGATAATTATCGGTTTATCGATATACCGCAACAGCCTAAATTTGGAGGTCACCGATGTCTTTTACAAGTTAAATTACTGTAATTAAATTCAACCACCCACAAGTTCACCCAGCATTTTTGCCAATGTGGTCATAGTTAATAGAGATGTGGCATATAGCTAAAAAGATTGGTGCAAAATTTTGACAGTTCATGGTATAGTTCGGTTTTAATTTTTTTTTGCGATTTACTAACGCACGACCCACGACGCACGACCCACGACGCACGACCCACGACGCACGACCCACGACGCACGACCCACGACGCACGACCCACGACGCACGACCCACCCACCCACGCCAAATAGACAATCTCAATTCAGACACCTTCACTCGTCTGGTCATCAGGCACCCGTAACCATTGAGTTGGATAATAAAGTCTGATACTCATCAGAGTATAAAAGCTGTGCATCACCGCCACTGCCACAAACATCTACGACCGCACATTTTTGCATGCTTACAATTCTAATTTGAAACAGCCAATCCCCGGCTCTTGGTAACAATTACAATTAATTTACAGGTAAACTACGTGAAGCGTTCCTCTTTTGACTTCGTAACTCATTTGGAATTTTCCTCATTAGCTTTGCAAATTTGAAAAACTCTTTGCAAATCCCTTGAGGGAATTTGCAACGTTCCTATCGGCTGTTGCAATATTCCAAACTTCATTTTAAATTTTCCTAACTTCCTGTTTTAATTTCCTAACTTCCTGTTCTGTTGTGAGCGTTGTTATTGGTCGATTATTTTGTTAGCCAATTGCAACGCCCAGAACAGAACAGGAAGTTAGGAACTTGTAACAGGAAGTTAAGAACTTCTAACAGGAACTGAGGAAAAATTTTTTGGCTTTTAGCAACATTGCAAATTTCCTCAAGGGAGTTTTTTAAATTGCAAAAGTAATGAGGAAAATTGCAATCAATTTAGAAACTCAAAAGAGGAACGCTTCACGTAGTTTACCTGTAAACGTCGATTGGCTGTTTCAAATTAGAATTGTAAACATGCAAAAATATGTAGGTGTGGTCGTAGACGTTTGTGGGAGTGGCGGTAATACAAATTTTTGATGCGTTTCCACAGTTCGGTGAGTTCCGTAATATATTGATGCGTACGTTCTCTAAAGAACGCATCATGCTGGCTCAATTGTATATTTTAAGTATATAAAATATGTTAGTATATATTGTATGCTTAACCATGAAAAAAATTGCATAGCCCCCCCCCCTGTCGGGGAACATAGCCCCTCCGTCTGGAAATTTCTGTTGCCACCACTGAGATGCACCTAACCTGAAGTTCAGGCCCTAATCACAGAATAGGGCCTGACACAAAACCTATCTAAAGTGTGGGATTCCCGTCCATCTGGTGGACGGGAAATCTGATTGGTTGATCAGCATCATGAAGGATTTTGATTGGTTGCAAGTTTACATAAACAACAGTTTTAAAAATAGCTCGGTCAAGATATGGGAATGTCGGACGAATATCCACTTCCATTAATATAAAGGTCAAACGCACGTACAAATTCCATTATCGATTTCTTCGAATTTCTTTTTCTTTTATGATTTATGGCAGAAAATAAATCAAACAAACGGTATTTTGAAAGGGCTTTATCAAAATCTTGGACGAATTTTCAACACACGACGCCGAAAGAACAGCCAAACTAAGTCATGTATTCGAAAGCTTGTTGTTGACAACTGTCACAGCCAAGATGTTCTGCCAACGCCATTCGCCGGCAAAAGTCTTATTTTTAATATCAGGTCCTACCGGCGTTGTTTTCTGAGCTACATCGCCTTCTTCGTGGTACGATTGAGAATTTCATTGTTGCTGTTGTTAGCCCGTTTTAATAAAGTATATCCCTATAAATATCCGCGTCCAGCAAGTTGAGACCTTGAGAAAGCTTGGCAGTCAAGCCGTGCACAGAACTGACTAATTAAATCTTTGTCTGAATCTTATTTATATAAAAGTACCTTGAATTTTTAAGTTTAATTATAAAGCAAAATGCACACTCTGCGGACATGTTCATGAGAATATAATTTTTTTGTGTAACGAAATCTACAACACTTGTCAATCATATTGCATGTTGTGTCTAAAAATAACATGTGGGCGTCCCACGGTCTAGACAGGTTTTGTGTCAGGCCCTATTTCAAATTAGGGCCTGAACTTCAGGTTAAGATGCACCCTACTTTATTATTTTACTGTCTAATGCCAGACGATTTTACTCATCAGAGGGAGAGTGCTGCCATTCAATGGTTAATGTCAATTCTGAACTTTGATATTTTTATATTGTTTGCACGTAAGGATAAACAGTCTGAGATGCATGCAAAGTTGCAAACATTGACCGTTTTTATACTGGAGACGCTCAGACACATTATGCGTCTGAACAAACTTGGGCAAGCATTTCTTGTTCGTCTGGTTATGTGTCCTTAGTATAAAGACAGGCACAAGACACATTATGCGTCTAGATGAACTGTGTTCAATTCTTCGTCTTAAGAGACGCACAACCGATGATAGTTCGTCTAGACGCATAATGCGTCTTGTGCCCATCTTTATACTGAGGATGCATAACCGAACAAACAATAATAATCCTGTGGTCTAATACTTTTGTCGACATCACCCACAACAAACACCAAATATGCGTTAGTAAAACATGTTCATCCTTTGGGGTATTATTTATATGACCCAGTAAGCGGGATAAATTTCTCTTGCATTTATATGAGAAAATTTCATCCCGCTTGCATGGACAATTTTGTTGTTCTGGCAGTTGTTACTTGTTAATAATAGCTCGCCGCGGCATCTTTGAACTTTTATCCCAGCAACGGGACCAGCCCGCTTGCAAGTGTAAGTGTAATCATATAAACGATAATTTTCACTATAAAAATAACTACACATTGAGATCTTGCTTACCGGGCTAAACAGCCCCTTAGATGGGAATGACAGTGAATGCTAGACATCTAGACGTATCAATACTGTACCTTTGAATGAATCATAATGCATTTTGCGGTTTCGCTTGTGTTGGATGCCATTTATATGTTTCCTCCGATTGCCGGGAGAATCAGCAAAATGTCTGTCACAGTATTCACAATAATACCTTTTACCCATAGTACTCAGTGAGTTTTGTTTATATTCTTGCAGCTATAAAGCTACAGTATATGGTATTCTAGACCTGGTCTAGCTTTCCTGCCTTCCAGAAGTTTAATTAAAGCTTAAAAATATTGAAATTGCTTGTTTAAAGTCCCCACACTTTGGAGTTAACCAGTTTCATGTCGTAATATTTCCATCAGAAACAAAAGAAACCTCGAAAAATCCCGAGAAAACCAACAAAAATCTTACAGTTTCATATAAAATAGAGTTTCAAAAAGTTTCAAGAATTTTCAATTGTAAAAACCGCGAGAGGACTGGAACTAGGGTTTAACTTTAAATCTCTTCCTAATCCAGTAATCCAACAAACTAATCTTAATCTGATCTAATCTTGTGATTATATGTATAGAAATCGTATAAAATGTTGAAAAAAAAGATATATTGGGCAGCATTTATTAAATTGTGAAAGGTTTAATATGTTATGGCAACAAATTTGAATTAAAAACAATTGAGAATGAATTAAACATTACTTTTTCCCAATTCCCATGGCTACATCAAATTAAAATTCAATTTTTAATATAATATTTATAAAATGGATAACCCATCTAATCTGTAATTTAAAAAACAAACTTGAAAAATCTTATCATTTATTTAAATATTTATCTTTCTCCATATCGTTCTACTTACTGTAGGGGGTCGAATTTATTATGCACATTGAGTTGTATGGGCCGGATGGTTCTTCCATTTATGGTGTGAAAACCTATATTGTTTTGGCTCTTTTTTTAATGAGGAAAACATTTTTAGACAAAGAAACTAAATAATTCATTTTATTCAGCATCTCATCGCGAGATCTCCGCCCTTTGCAGGTGAAATGTCTGCGCCTGTCAGGGGGGCGGTGACCCCCAGACAGAAAAGGGGGTTGGAGAACTGTGAGCACGCTTCCTCTCGAAAAAACACTTTTGCAATCATGGCGGGATCATATCCTGAAATCGTCCGTGGACAAGTTTTCGACGTCGCGCCCCGTTATACAAACTTGAACTATATTGGCGAAGGCGCATACGGCATGGTCTGGTATGTTCGATTAGCAATGTAACAATTAGTGGCGAATAGAACGAAAATGTAGCAAATTTCGTGCGAATAGATCGGTGTAAATCGCTGCCTTGGAAGACTATAAAAATTGCTTGTTTTTTTTGTCTCTAGCTCTGCGATGGACAACCGTTTAGGGGTGCGAGTGGCCATAAAGAAAATCAGCCCGTTCGAGCATCAAACTAATAGCCAACGAACGTTGAGAGAAATAAAGATCTTGACGAGATTTAAGCATGAAAATGTGCGTATGCTGATGTGTGCTAGCTCTCCTATGGATAAATATCTTATCGCCTAGTTGGGTATATTTGTTGCCCGGTCGGCGGATATACAACCCCCTTTCCAGTGAAATTGTCTTATGCATTGGGCTATTCCATTTAATATCCGTACCCCCCCTGTCGAGGATCCCTGGAATTCTTCAGGGGTAAAGGGTTTTGAGCTTGGAATTCTTCAGGGGTAAAGTGTTTTGAGTTTGGAATTCTTCAGGGGTAAATGGTTTTGAGCTTGGAATTCTTCAGGGGTAAAGGGTTTTGAGCTTGGAATTCTTCAGGGGTAAAGAGGTTTGAGATTGAAATTTTTCAGAGCTTGGAATTCTTCAGGGGTGAAGGGTTTTGAACTTGAAATTCTTCAGGGGTAAAAGGTTTTGAGCTTGAAATTCTTCAGGGGTAAAGGGTTTTGAGCTTGCAATTCTTTAGGGGTGAAGGGTTTTGAACTTGAACTTCTTCAGGGGTAAAAGGTTTTGAGCTTGAAATTCTTCAGGGGTAAAGGGTTTTGAGCTTGGAATTCTTCAGGGGTAAAGTGTTTTGAGCTTGGAATTCTTCAGGGGTAAAGTGTTTTGAGTTTGGAATTCTTCAGGGGTAAAGAGGTTTGAGATTGAAATTTTTCAGAGCTTGGAATTCTTCAGGGGTGAAGGGTTTTGAACTTGAAATTCTTTAGGGGTAAAACGTTTTGAGCTTGAAATTCTTCAGGGGTAAAGGGTTTTGAGCTTGGAATTCTTTAGGGGTGAAGGGTTTTGAGCTTGGAATTCTTCAGGGGTAAAAGGTTTTGAGCTTGGAATTCTTCAGGGGTAAAGGGTTTTGGGCTTGGAATTTTGGAATTCTTCAGGGGTAAAAGGTTTTGAGCTTGGAATTCTTCAGGGGTAAACAGTTTTGAGCTTGGAATTCTTCAGGGGTATGACAATGAAAAACATGTATCCTCGACAGGGGGGGTACGGATATTAAATGGAATAGCCCATTCTCTTGTTTTATTTTGATAGATCATTAATATTATGGATATCATACGTGCTCCGGACTTGAATCAACTCAAAGACGTGTATCCTTTAGAGAAATTATAATAGACAGCCAGTATTAAGACAGTCTAGCTAGTAGCTACCCACCCATCGATATGTAAAGCCATTAAATGTCCTATTTATTCTTTACAAACAAACTCCGTGGGGCCATTCCATTTAATGTACACACCCCCCTGTGGACGAAGTCAATAAAATTTGAACCCCTAAGAAAAAAAGATCAAAGTGCCGACACAAACACCCCTCCAGAAATTAAGAAATTTTTGCCTTACCCCTCGGAAAAAACGCAAAGATCAAAGGATGCTGATGCACACAACCCCTCAGAAACGGCTTTTTCAACCCCCCTCAGAAATTTTCGTCCACAGGGGTGTGTGTATATTAAATGGAATGGCCCGTGTCCGCTTTCTTTCGAAAAGTAAAACAGTATTTTGTGTGTTGTATCTTTTGGATATAAAGTATAAAATCCCCCACAAGTTTGCTTCTTGGCAAATTGCCGACTGCGAAATGAACACTATTTACTGAAGTACATTTTAATATGTTTAAGATATTTATACGGCATAGGTTTTCCAAAACGTTATGTAGACGGAAGCCTTCCAGTATTGGAGCGTAAATGTGTTTTTAGTCTAATTTTGTCATTCTGTGTTTGTCAAATGGAGGATGATGCGAACATATTAATATGAGCACATACTTTATACGTTTTTCCTTGGCTACTTGTTATTCAATATGCCTGAGTAGGTGCTTGACAGACGGCAAACCAGATGGCGATCAAATTCATGAACACAACACGAAAATAACTCCAAAATTCAAGGCCTATACTTGTTTGCAGTGTGCTGCTCAAATTGTAAACAATTGAGCTGCATTGTGACAATTTGTTTACTTCCCCAGACGAAATCCCTTGCAGTTTGTCACCTTCAGCGGGCAATTGCAATAAACAAAGTTGTATTAATTTACACAATGTCTGTGCCAAATTATATCTGCCATCATTTCCTGCAATTATTATGGGTTATACAATACTTGCTCATACCATTTTTCTGTGCAGCAAACAACGCTATTGTATTTTAATATTGTACTGTTTGTTTACAGTAACACGGTGATATCCTCCCAGAATCCCCCCCCCCCCCGTCGCCAAAAAAATTTCGGTCTGTGTACCATTTTAGGGGTTAAAAAAATTTTCCGCACAACCTATATTTTTCGGAACATAACACAAATTTTCGAAAAATCACACAATTTGCGAAAAAATTCACTTAATTTTAGATAAAATTGACTGAATTTGTCCCATTTTTTGTTTTTCAAACCAAAATTGCCCGACTGTTGATCGAATATTGCCCCCGTCCGGTACGCCTATGTGCTATCATTTATTTATAAGAGACCTTTGATTGCCCTGCCAATCGGGATGATTCGTATTTTGGGGGGGGGGGTGTAACACCCCCCCATACCCCCCCTCAAGTTTCGCCCCTGTCGCGGACAGATAGGCAATTTAAAACGGAACATAAACGATTCACCCTTCTCGTCGATTCTACGCTATAAAGACGCTTTATTTATTGACATATACGTTTCAAAACATTAAGGTTATAAGTAACCTTTATGCTATAGTGATGGTCATCATAATGATACATTTGTTTAGTCTGTGTGGAAAATATATATACCTGTATATTCTCTGCAAGACAACAGGTACTGTAAAATGCATGCATGACTTTATACATGTAATTGCAAGAATGCCATGCATGTTTCCAGAGACTCATTGCAAATATTGGCCTCTGGCAAATCCTTGAATTGTATATTCAGTAATATTCAGACCAATTATTGCTTTGGGAGTCAGTGCCTGGCTAAAGATAGATTAGGGAGGTAGTTGCTCCATAATCTATATGGTTATTGGAAAATGTGGAAGCCAGAAAGCTTGCGAACTGATGTTCAATTTCTGTAACTTGCAATACACAATGTGTTTTAAAATGTTACCATACAAAAATGAATCAATTTGGTATAACCAAGCATTTACTGTATGTTCTGTATGTTTGTTCAAGTGATTTGGGTGGCAAGGGGCTTAATCACATTATTATCTGATTAGATCTATTGCAAAATAGTCTGATTATTAATCCATTGAGCACTGGTGTGATCCTCTTGATGTGCAAAATTGTCTGGAGTTAGGCAGAGTAAAATGATAATGATATAGATGCATTAGGGTGCATTATGCAACTTAATGGGTATTTTTTTTGTATTGTATTGTATTAAAAGAGACACTAGCCCCGTCAACGGTGCGTTGTATTAGAGACACTAGCCCCGTCAACGGTGCGTTGGTTTCCACGGGGGGCGTCTACAATGTTAAAAATTACAAAAGATATAAGGGAAAAGAAGACTATTTACAAATTGGTGTGACCCCAGATGTTATGGTTAGACGGAGTTACAATTTATTTCAAATATATATAGTATTAGAGTTAAGTTTTAAATGGCTTTTGAACAGGTGCATTGATTCTGCCAGTTTCGTATCGATCGAGAGACTATTCCATAGCTTAGCCCCACTGTATTTAAAACTCTTTTTTAGGAATTCTCTTTTAGGCTTAGGAAGAGCCAAATCTGTATGACTATTTCTAAGATCATAATTTGTTTGCATATGATTGCGTCTTATCAAGGATTCTTTCAACGTAGGTCCTACGTAATCCTTCAAGACTTTAAACATTAATATTGCTTTGGTTGTACGTCGTCTTGTCTCTAAATTGTCCCAAGCAAGAGATTGAAGAACATCAGCAGATCTAATCTCATAACTTGCACCGACAATGATTCGGGCTGCGCGATTTTGAAATTTTTGGAGTTTATTTTTCAAATTTTGATCACAGACGCCTCAAATGGGAGAACAATAGTCAAAATACGGCTGAATCAGAGCTCGATAAATTGTTTGAAGGGTGGTTACTGGAACAAAGGGTTTAATACGTCTCAAAGTACCCAGGCCTGCTCCAACCTTTTTGCAAATCGCCTGAATATGTGAATTCCAGTTAAGATTTTCATCTAAATCGAGACCAAGACATGTGAAAGAGTGAACTCTGGGGATGCGTTGGTTATTTAACATCACTGGATGATCAAAAGTTGTGGAATTAATATGATGTTTAGAGCCAAAGAACATTATTTTGGTCTTAGTTGGATGGTGTTGTAATTTATTTCTAGAAAGCCAATCACCGATTCTACTCAGATCGTGATTAAGGTTTTCGGTTAATTCAATCAAACTGTTAGAGCTGCAGCAAATTTGGGTATCGTCACCATTGAGGTGCAGAGTTTTCCCCTCTATGAGCTAAATCGTCTGGCATTAAACAGAGTAAAATAACAAGGTAGGACACATTAGGACGTGTTGCAATTACATAATAAATGAGTTGGTGTTTTGCTTGTTTCTTTCCATAAATCACCCATAACTAGTAATAAATCAAGCATATATGATAAAAACAAACTTATGTTTTTTTCTGTGTTGGTGTCATGTACTCAGGTGATTATGATGTTATTCTGAGTGTATATCCACACCGGGCAAGCTTGAAAAATATGCCTGGCCACGGTGGTAGAGCATTGGGCTAGTATTCCAAAGGTCGTAGGTTCGATTCCCACCGTGGCCAGGTATATTTTTCAAGTTTGCCCGGTGTGGATATACACTCAGAGTAACAGCATAAACAACAAACTTATGTTGCCAATGGTAGACACTGCATGAAATATTTGGGGATGAAATTTTCAACATGTATGCCAAAGGGGTTTCAGTGTCTGTTTAAGGCTAACTTGATCATTGTGTACGTTAATTGTGATATTTAGTACCAGAATTTTATAGGTCTTTCAAAATTCGAAGTGACTATATGACCGGCAGCCGGTCACGGTTTATCAAATACTAAATGGCCGGCAGTCTAGTGACCAATGTTAAAGTTGAATTTTTATAAGATAAACCTATCCCCAACCACAAACCCTTTTCTAACCCTAACCCCTAACCCTAACCTTTTGAGAGTTAGAAAAGTCGGGAAAAAAAGTTTAAAAAATTTTAAGAAAAAACAATGCTAAGTCAGACAAAACTCATCCCGACCCCGACTGCGTTTAACTGTCCGCACGCAGCGCCCTTGCCGTATGAGCTAGTGGCAAGCTCGGTAAAAGTTAACGCAAACAAAAGTTTTTATATTCAACTATAGTCACTAGACTGCCGGCCATTTAGTATTTGATAAACCGTGACCGGCTGCCGGTCATATAGTCACTTTGTTCAAAATTATTGGGGGAGGCGACCACCCCTGTATATTGGGCCAAAAATAATAAACATATCACGTATACAAAATGATCAGTAATGCAAGCAGCAGTTGAAAACATAAGGGAAAAGTGGTCGGAGTATTCAATTGTGCACTGTTGCAGCGACCCGAGTTGTAACTCTCCCAAAAACCATTTTTGACAATCCAAACGACTTGCCAGACATTTCCTTAATACCAACAACAGCTATATCGTGCAAACATTGATGGAAACAGATTTGTATAAATTATTGAAATCACAACCACTGAGCAATGATCACACTTGTTATTTTCTATACCAAATACTCCGAGGTTTGAAATATATTCACTCGGCCAATGTTCTGCATCGAAATTTAAAACCAAGCAATTTGCTTTTGAACACAACATGTGATCTTAAGGTTTGTGCACATACCTTCTTCCGGGAAAAGTTTGTATTGACCTGACGATATTGCAATTTTCATCATGTTCAGATCAATCTTCATCACAATCATTACCACCATCACCACCATGACCATCAGGAGCGGATCCATACTGTAGCAACTGTAGCAAATGCTTCAGTCAGATTTTCGTGCAAAAATATTTTTAATACTGAATGTGTTGATAGTAAAAATTCCTTATAGAAGTTTTCCAGTTTCTCTATCTCAAAAAAAAATAACTTCCACAGCTTCGACCCGATGTCCGTACGTTTTTTGTGAGCTACGAATATTGAGTTACGTTTTTACGCGCTTATCTTAACCTGATTTTTACCCGAAACAACGCCCGCTTTTAGGGGAAATCACCTAAATTTTTTAAACATCGTTCAAAAAGCGTTCAGAAAAGTGGTCTAAATATAGCGATTTATGACGTCAAAATGCTACAGTCAACTGGGGGTCTTACGTCAAAATGCTACAGTCAGCGGGGGGACGAGTTACTAAATTTAGCATTTTTTTTCTTCTCTGTGTTGGTGCAATGTACTCAGGTGAATATGATGCTTGTGATGTTACTCTGAGTGTATATCCACACCGGGCAAGCTTGAAAAATATGCCTGACCATGGTGGGAATCGAACCTACGACTTTTGGAATGCTAGCCCAATGCTCTGCCAACTGAGCTACGCGGTCTGGTCGGTTCGAGTATGTGATATTTCGTAACAGAATCTAGTTTCTTCGATATCAATGTAATCTAATAATCATGATTTTTTTTTCTATGTTGGTGCAATGTACTCAGGTGAAAACCGTATTTACTCGTTTGAGCGCCGCGGCGCTCTTTAAATTTTCAGATCTTCAGATGCGGCGCTCATTCGGGGGCGGCGCTCAATGGAGGGCGGCGCTCTTTAAAAAAATTTGATCTCAAATGCGGCGCTCATTCGGGGGCGGCGCTCAATCGGGGGCGGCGCTCAAACGAGTAAATACGGTATGTAGCTCAGTGTACTCAGGTAGCTCAATGTACTCAGGTGAATCGTAGGTTCGATTCCCACTGTGGTCAGGCATATTTTTCAAGCTTGCCCGGTGTGGTTATACACTCAGAGTAACAATACAAGCATCAAATTTAGCATTTTTGCTACAGTCAGATGAAGCAAACCAATCGCAGTGCTGCAATGCGCTACAGTCAGCTACAGTTGCGCAATTCGATGGAACTTTAGACCGATATTATTTGGCTACATTTGTTTGCGCTTTTACCGAGCCAATTTCTTTCGAAGAAAAACTAAGTAGACTAAAGGGCGATGTGAGGATGCCATCGGGAGCAAAGTTAAGACCGATCGCCTGAAAGATCGCGAGGTATTTGTGTGTGATTTTTCGAAATTACAATTCGAAACGGTGAAAGAGCGCGCTCGTTGAACCACGTTCGGGTCAGCCGGTCAGGTAAGCTTATGAATATTAGAATATATTAATAAACAGAATATAAATGTAAACGCTCCGTGCCAGTGCCAGTGGTTGGAAATTGCGCGCCGGGGATTTCGAAAATTTAATAGTAAATATATAGAAAGCATCAAAATTGCGCGTCCGATATATATTTCCGCCGCGCGATACAAACTTTCCACACTGGTAAATGATAACAACAAAGCTTCGGATTGAGAGATATGGTACGTTTTATACTGAATTACCGTAACTCAAAAATACAAGCAAAACAACGAAATTTGGCTTGTATATTTAAGTGGTTGAATCTCTGTTAATCCGAAGGTTTCTTTCAGTATATAAATGTGCCTGTTTGCGTTATATATCGTTCTGCCCATTGATTTTATGCATTGATTGTAATTGTGTTTATATATGTTACACATGTGCGGTATGATATTAGATTACATATTAATATGGGGAGGAAGGCTGGTCTTAAACTTGCATACAGTAATTAAGAATGTAGATCTGGTATGATTTGGTATGTCGTTTAACCATTTTACTGTCTTTACGTGTTTTTGTAACTTTTTGTCTAAAATATGGCCTTATTAAGATCAAATTTTAGAACAGAATTCGATGCTCGGGTGCAGGAAATGGTGTTTCCGGGCTCCAAATTTTCCAGGGGGGCATGCCTCCGGACCCCCCTAGATTACGTGGTGCCTCCTCAGTTTGGGATTATGCTACAGTCAGATTTTTAGCTGGATCACCATCACAACCTGACCACTATCACTATGACCACCATCATCATCACCACCTCCAGCATCATTACACCACCACCACCACCATCATCATTACCACCATCATCATCATCATTTCCATATATTTTGTTCAATTTTAAGTGATGTTTTTTGCTTTAGTACAATTTAGCTGTAGGCTTTTAACGCTAATAGTCGTTGATAAGTATGAATATCATTACCTATTTTGTAATGCGACAGAAAATTGCAACGTTAGTGTCATTAGCGGAACAAACGAGGCAAACTAAATTCTGGGCGTATATGTTTATCGGACTTGTTTTGGTTTTCGGAACGATATGAAGCGGAACGTTTAGTGCCGTCATTGTTTGGGGGAACAAAAACTCTGTTCCTTTTATAAAGGAACAAACTAAAGCGGAACAGCTCATTCCTTTTTACACTTTAGGAACTATTCGTTCCGTTGCACGAGAAAGGAACGAAAACGCGTTCCTATTTTCGGAACTAAAGTTTTAAGTTGCAATATAACGCGAGCTAGGAACAAGAATATACGTTCCTATTTTCGGAACTAAACCCAAAAGTTTTGCCCAATAATTAGCATGCAACCTTTCCTCAGCAAAGTCAGTTTTTGATTATTTGATCGGTATTGTATGAAGATATTTCAATCGATGTCGATACTAACTATTATAACATAGTGAAGAGCAGTAATATATTGTGTTGTTCGCCATGAAGTATATTATATATTGACGAGAATTGCACTGTTGTATATGAAAGAGATTATACCTTAAATGGATTTGCGGTTTGTGAAAACTTTATGCTTCAACATGATTTATATATAAATTAGACTGATCAACTATTTTCAAAGCAAACATATTATACGTATTATAGTCGCAGGAATAGAAAATAAGGCAACCGAGAATGCATTTAGTTTTGCGTGGAATCGTTTAAGAAAGAAATAAATAAGGAATAGAACTTCACAAATTTTATTCAACTATTCACAAAGCAAATTTAAATTTACAAGGTACATGAGTGAAATACACTAGATAAGTTTTTGTTGAATTGCACGAAGTCTAAGTGTCCTAGCTTCTCTACCAGGTTGAAAGTTATATTCTGGATGTCGTAGGATTGTGCACCATCGTGCACCAAATCTTTTAATTCCCCTTTCTATAAATTGATCCTCTTCTTTCGTGAATCTCAGGGGTTTGCGTTTCTCGGCACAAACCTTTTCTGTCGTTGTTTGTGGTATGGAAGTGGTTTCGTTATCACTTTTTGATTCGTGTTCGGAACAATGTTCTTGTTTTAACTGTTCAACGCAAGTGTCCATTTCTGCTCCGTGTAAGCCACGCAATTTTTCCATACATGTTCGCCCTTTGATAGCTACATCTCGAGAACGCAATTTCTGATAATGGACTCGGGCGACATTCGAACTGTGTTTTTGATCTTCAGAAACCAACTTCTGCTCCTCTACATTGAGGATTTGCACACTTTCAGTTTCAATGATTTGCCTGTATCTTGTGGGATGAACGTATTTTCCGATTGCCTGAAAGACTAATATACTTAAGATTTCTGTTAATTTTTGAAATTGAATGCCATTACGATTGACGAGCAAATAGTCGCACCTTGGTTGCAGAAATGGCCTAACATAGCGAACGTAATTGTCAACAACATCCAAACTAATTTCGTCAAAATATAAGGAATCAAAGCCATACTTTTTGGCAGTTTTGAATTTGGTTTGATCGACCATTCCTTTATTTCGTTTTGCACTCTCAAACATGCTAACCGTCAAATGCAGATACGTCATAGGCCTACAGCCTTTAACTTTAAAAAACATAAATACTGCTAGGAATCGGGTAGCGAATGTAAGATTCGTTGCGCTAACAACAGGTGATTTGTTTTTGCATTCGTCCAATATAATCTTATAACGTGGTATATGGAAGGGTTCGGCTAAGCTTGCCCAACTCCGTCTTGATTCAAGTGTTTCTATGTCAAGATCTGTCGTCCAGTGCGACCTCATTACCTTTGACAAACATTTCTTTGCTCTCTTGATGTAAACTTCAGTAACAGAGAAATTTTGCAGTACGGCGCCCGAGGGAGAGTTAAACTTTCGAAAATCTAACAGCTCAGATATGCTTGTTATGTAACCTAATTGGCCGGAATTTCCCATTTTTCAAGTACCCTGAAGATAATCAAGGAAACCCGTTAACAACTTCGAAGAACCAAGAAAATAATCTATAATTTCTAAAGACGAAGTCGCATTCAATTCGTCCTCGCCCGTTTCAGAACAACAAAATGTTATAAACTTGAGAGCCCTTGTTACTGAAATTTGTGATTGCTTTTCAGACTTGCCGCCCCCATGCAGCCGTACTTTGTAACCACACCGAAAGGGAACGACATAAATCATTTTCCGTAGAACAACAAGGAATTGTATGTTTGGCTTTTGATGTGATTACATTGCCTTTTTCTTCAACAGTATTTGAAATAACAATAGGTTTTTGATCGAAATATTTATACCAAGCGTGCTTTTCGTAAACATGCTTCCTGCAACCGCGACAACTGCTAAATCCAGGGTGTTCGCATCCACTTACAGGACAACGATATAAGTGATTCTTGTCTTGTTGCAAATGCAGTCTTCTTGGTTTGTCAAAAGCTCCATCAACCGATTTCCAATCCACCTTTCCAGCATGTTGACGTGGCATTTAAAAATGAACAACACCGACTAAGTGGCTGCTTATAAAGCACAATCAGACGTTGTACTTTGCATAAACGCATTCATGCATAACGCTCATTGTTGCACCGTACAATACATTTTCAAGGTAAATGTATCAAAGACATAAACCTATGCCATTACTTAACAGCTTTCGGTCTCTACAATTGTCCAAGCCCACATATACACTTTTAAATATTGAAAACTTATATTAGAATCCCTTGAAGCGCAATTGGGATTAGTAAGACCAATTGTATTGGTATGTGGCGTTAAAAGCTACATAAATCATGAACAGTTTCAATAAACTAACTTTAGATTTATATAAAGGGTTAAACAAAATGTGAGGATTGTGCTCTTGTAAAAAATTGGGATGTAGAGTGAAAAAAGTTTTTCCAACATTTCAACGTGTACCTGCTGTAGCCCGGCATCGAAATTTTTCTAAGTGTCGAGTGAAATTAGTTTTCCTAACATTTAACGGGCTACGGGCTACTAATACAAATCCCAACAAAAACGCCGGGCTACTTGTCAAAATCACGGGCTACCTCTTGCTGGTAGCCCGGCGTTGAAATTTTTCTAAGTGTCGACTGAAATTAGTTTTCTCAATTTGTAACGGGCTACGGGCTACTAATAGAAATCCCAACAAAACCGACGGGCTACCAACGGGCTACCTGTCAAAATCACGGGCTACCTCTTGCTGGTAGCCCGGCGTTGAAATTTTTCTAAGTGTCGACTGAAATTAGTTTTCTCAATTTGTAACGGGCTACGGGCTACTAATAGAAATCCCAACAAAAACGACGGGCTACCAACGGGCTACCAACGGGCTACCTGTCAAAATCACGGGCTACCTCATGCTAGTAGCCCGGCGTTGAATGTTTCCTAAGTTTAAAATACTAATTGAAAAGTTGAATTATTATATTGAGCATTGAATTGTGAATATTAAATAATAATGTTTGGTATAATATTATCTTTAGTACATATAATAATATTTTCATTAGTTTCATAACAATTAGAATTATTTTTATACTAATATATTTATAACAATTATTTT